>JAQGCC010002345.1:0-18849 GCA_034698905.1 Xestoiulus laeticollis | reverse complement strand
TCTAATTAAAATTCTGGGAAAACAAAAATTGGTAAAAATAGTGTGTTCATAGATCTAGGGCATAGAGACCATGTTTTCGGGAAATGACCTACTAAACACCCCATTTCTTACGGGTGAATTATCTTGACGAGCACAGCGTCTTTTCTAATTAAAATTCTGGGAAAACAAAAATTGGTAAAAATACTGTGTTCATAGATCTAGGGCATAGAGACCATGTTTTTTTTATAAAAATGGTCCTTAAATTTTAAATTTAATAAATAAGAATAAATTTTAAATGGGGATCTCACGTGGCTAAGTCTATGATGCCACCTGGTGTCAACTACAGGCGTTTTTAAGAATGCGAATTTTATTTCGAGATCAGCAAATTTATTCTACCAGTTAAAGGTGTCTATTTTAATTTTAAATATGAATTATTTATCCAGCTAAGGACACAGATACATTAATATTAACTAATATTAAATATTAAATCAATATATTTTCGAAATGCGACTATAAATTGCAGGTAGATGACACCAGGTGGCAGCAAGACTATGCAAAACACCAGATAAATTTAAAAAAAAACAAATCTAGTTTATTAATTTTAAAAATAACCAGACATTTTAATAAAAAAACATTGTCTCTGTGCCCTAGATCTATGAAAACAGAATTATTACCAATTTTTTTCCACCCAGAATTTTAATTAGAAAAGACGCTGAGCTCGTCAAGAAATTTCCAAATAGGAAAGGAAGTGTTTAGTTCAGCCTTGAGTTGCAAATTATGTGAAATTCCTGAAATTCCTGTCATTAAAAACCACAAAATCACTCAAAATATTCCGTTTCTTTTAAAGATAATTAGCTGAATATGTTAAATAGGATTTAGTTTTACCTTATTTCCAATTATTAGTCCAAGATTAAAGGCGATTTTAAAATATAAAAATGCTATCAAAATACAACTTGTAGAAAACACATATGTACTGTACAAAGATTTTTACACGTGGATTGTTGAGGAGGATTCGGCAATGAAGATTCTGTAGCTAGAAACCGAATTGCCGAACAGAAAATAGGCCAAGATCTTAAAGTTTATACATTTAAAATTAGTCGGCACGATGTAATCAGTCATCCAATAGTAAGCCGGCTAAACTCTAATTAAATTTACATTGTCACGTTGTAAGCCGACAGCCGACGTAATGTAAGCCGACATTGTGGAACGCACGTGAAGTATGGCGCGTGCATGGAAAATGGAAACTCGTGTTCTAGAACGTCGCCATTTTTTTTACGTATTTTTTTAAAAATAAATATTAAAAAGTCATTAGCTTTTTTTATATTTCTCGGGAATTATTATTTGGATATATTATATATTTCTTTATCGTTTTGGAGTTGAGAAGATGTACAGGTTTGAGCTATATTTCCTATAAAATTATGTCAACGTGAGCTAACGAATTTCTTAAGAATTTACAACTGTTATGAGTGAAAAAAAAAATTTAAATCGCAATCTGTCCTATAGATTTTATAAAGGGTTAATACGTTTCCTTTTATCACTGGAATAAAATTTGTTTGCATAATCATGCAGTTTGTTAACTTAATTCTCATATTAGGGCTACCAAATTTACTAAAAAAACTTGTGAAAAATAATTTTATATGTAAATTTACTAATTAGAGCCAAGGCCCTTATTTAAACTTAGGCCATCCCAACTTGAGCCTTTATCATAGATAAGCCCTTATTTCTAAAACCTTTTATTTAAGAGTGTTGCATACCAGAATAAGCCTTTTTTTCGAAATTATTTTTTTATTTAATTTTGGAAACTGATAGGAACAAATGAAATGTAGTAGGACCTAGCATAAATATTCTATTATTTGTTTAAATTTTTTGTTTAAATATATGTATATTACATTTCATGGAAATATGTCGTAAAGTTTACCAGACCCTCTGCAATTATAAGCTTTACGGACATATTTCCATGAAGCGAACTATACATGGTGTACATGTACATGTATATAAACAAAAAATTTAAACAAATAATAGAATATTTATGCTAGGTCCTACTACATTTCTTTTGTTACTATCAGTTTCCAAAATTAAATAAAAAAATAATTTAAGGCTTATTTTTGGTATGCAACCCTCTTAATGTGTTGCATGAAGTAAGTTTGTTTAGTTGTTTGTTTCAACCTTTTTGTGGTCCATTTTGACCAACTTTCACACGTCCTAGAGAGCAGGAATTTTGTGTACAGGTCTGTCTCATGGAACATTTTAATCTAGAAAATTTTAGTACAGTTGACACGACTAAAAAATTGCAATTTGTAATGTAAAAAATGCATTAATCGACGTAAAACGGTTGCGCTACTGAGCGCTCGGCTTGCGATTATGTCGCGAGCGCTCCGTAGCGTAACCGTTCAACGCGTTGCTTAGCACTCGTGACGTAATGGGTCCCGAGCGCTCCAAAGCTTAAACATTCTACTATCGCTACATCCAAGCTTCGGTCCTTATTATAGACCCGTCCTTTATTAGAGACTGGCACTTAAATATGATATATTCGCTTGTACATGTACGAGTTTGTCCATTGGTGTATATTTTCTGATTAGTCATTTATTTTTAATATTTAGTTGCAGTGGATTATGATTTCGAACTCGAGGATGTTTCGAAGGGTTTCGATATGGATTTAACCAGGATTTCAGTCTTCGAAGACGGCATCGGTATTTATGATAAACTTGCACGTAAAGGGCCTATATCCATATCTGAGTTTTCCGATATCCGCTTTTTTTTTTCAGAAACATGTGAAAATTTTGAACATCTAACAAATGATATCAAATATGATTTTATCATGGATTTCGGTAAGAATTTCACAAAGTCGTATCTTGAAAATGTGCAACTTCCGGTGTTTCAATCAATGGATCAAGGATTCGTTGGAGATAGGGGCAGGTCAAAGGGCTATTCTATTCAGGTAATGTTTTGAGAATTTTTTTTATATATTCATGTAGAATTTCGTGTTATTTTCATGTATTTTTCAGCTTCGGTCACCCATCGGTACCATGGTCCAAATTATTCGCGATATGTCCATCGATATGACTTTATCCAATGTCGTCATATTTTACGACGATATAATAGGTAAGTGACCATTGCTTAATTGTGCTATTTCTTTCATAGGGTCCAATAGATAAGGATTGATTAGGTTAAGGACCTCTTGATATGAGCAATGTATTTCAGATCTCCGTCACATGTATGGAAGGTTGCTGGTCAACTCTGGAATCAGACACATGTTTCAAAGGTTAAATGGAAAAGTGACCCAGACTGAAATTGAGCAGAAACTCAGACATCTAAGGTCCATGAATGCAACTAATTTGTTTCTGGTCCTAAGCCAAAGTAACCTTAACACCATTTTGAATTCTGTTAGTATACAATAAGGCCTACCACCCTAAAATCTGCGTTTAACATGTAACATGTTCTAACGTAACATTGTTGCAGGTTGCGTTCGACGGAATGTTTCGAGAAGCTTACGCTTTTTATATAATTTTAAAAGTTTGTATTTTGTTTTATATATACATATGGTTTGACCTGAACATTGTTAGGACTAAATTTATAGTTAAAATCTTTTTCATTTTAATACAGGATGACAAAGAACCCGTTCTGAAATGCGACATGTGTCGCGTGCTAGTCGCTAAACCCAAATCGCTAAAAGACCCAACTTACAAATTAAAAAACAATGGCAATTCTAGATCTAAGGTAATAGGGGCCCATATATGGGCTTTTCGAGGCAAATTTTATCACACCAAAATACTAGTACACGAAATTGAATTAATGTTCATTTTCAGATTGATGTCGCTTTTAACGTCGACGTTTTGAACATCATCGCAAACACCGTAAAGAACATGAAATCCAGAGATCTATGGCCAGAGAAAGGAAATGAAACTATGTGTGGTCCAGTATCGAATGGCCAAAGCTCGTCGAAATTTAAAGACAATTTCCAAGGAGAATTGAAAAAAGTATAAATTCAATTCAACTCAGTGTCATACAAGCACAGAAAGTTCAATTCAATTCATCGATGAACGGCATGCAAGAAAAAAATTCCGAGGCTCTGCGTTCCGTCAAGGGTTTCGAATGATACGTATGACCAATAGTAATAGTAGGTAATAGTTCTAAACAAGGTTGGGCTAGTGGTTACGCTCAGCTCCTTGAACTCGGGAGACCCAGGTTCGAACCACGGTCGGCTATCCTGGTTGTGTTTTTTCGTGGTTTCCAACAACCTCCCTCAATCGCCCATGTAGGCGGATGCCGGGATAATTCCCCAAAAACCAGCCACGACCTAAAGCCGCATTCACACCACGCGAAAATAGAAAACATAATACAAATCACAGTTTTGAAAAACTGTTTCACAAAACGCATCTCAAGCCGGGTTCACGCCATGCGAAAATACATGTAGATAAGAATCACATAAAACACAAGGAAACACATAAAACATCGCGCATGTGGACACGGCGTTATACTCTGCCTCTTAAAAATCTGGCACAACTCCCTGCCACATGGCATGTTATATGCTGACTGCAGAGTAATGCGTTTAATTGAATTAAACCATTCACCTGGTTTCATGCCGAAACGGACGCATACTATTTGTCCTTCTTTTTGCGTGCGATTTTTTACGCCACGTTCAATTTTAACAATGATGTCTAAGTCGCTACTGACGTATGAGCATTCTCCTGAAAATGGGTACGACCCATGCCCCTACCACACGGCACTTGTTTTCTGATTGTAGGGTACTGAGTTGAATTGAATTGAAGAGATGAACTATATTTTACGTGGTGTCTGCGTGATCTTCCATGTGCAAAAATGATTTTCTCTTAAAAAAGGCTTACTGTTCATTTCATATTAAATCAGATTGCCATCCAACGAAACGGTGAATTCGGTAACTTTGTGTACGACGGTGATGACGGACTCTTGTCCATGAATCTAACGATGGAAATCCAGCTCTTGTCGAGGGTTAAAGGTGAAAATCGACGCGAAACGGTAAGCCTTTTTTTAGGCCTAATCACGAAATTAAGCTTATATATTAAATTTTAATTGCAATATTACGTTCAGGTGGGATCTTGGATCGCTAAACCGCAGGCGGAACAAGCAGGGTTGATCTTAACCGCACCGCTATCGAACTTCTTGGCGAAAACGGTTTATCGAGTAGCGGTGAAAGTGGCGAGTTAGCGCGGCGGCCATATTGGAGAACCAAGAATCAATGTTTCCAATATACGGAATTTTCAATCTGACTTTGACGTTTGATGTTTCAGCAACCGCCTTACGTTTACAAGATCGAAGATGGCGGAGGTGGATTCCGCTTCGACGGCTATTGCGTGGACATTCTGGATGCTCTGAAGAACGTCATGGATTTCGATTATCGCATTTACGAAATCCCCGAAAACCAATCGGAATCTAGGAACGAAGACGGAGTTTGGGAGGGTTTAGTCGGGGAACTGGTTTACGAGGTTCGGAAATGAAAGCATTTCCAATATGGCCGCTGTTTCCGTTACTGCTTGCAATGTTTGGGAACATTTCCAATAGGGCCGTCAAGACTGAAAAAAATTTAAATTCGCCCTTCAGACAAAAACATTTCCAATATAGTCTTTAAGACCTAAAAGATTCCTACAAAAGCCCTTGGACTAAAACATCATGCTATCAACACTTAATACATTTCCAATATGAACACTTGAGGCATAAACATTTCCAATATGGCCTCCAAGACCGAAAACGTTCCCGAAAGGGCCCCTGGACTGAAATACACAGCTATCATGACCTACATTATGGCATTTGCAACATGGCCTCCAAGATCTAAAACATATCCAAAATGGCTGATGGACTATAACACATTGAAATTATAGTGCATAATTAATTTCTAATATGAAAAATTGTGACCTAAACATCTCCAATATGGCTTCCAAGACCTAAAACATTCCCAAAATGGCACAAGAACTGAAACACATTGCTATCAGTGCATAATTAATTTCCAATATAAACACTTGATACCTAAACATCTCCAATATGGCCTCCAAGACCTAAAACATCTCCAATATGGCCTCCAAGACCTAAAAACATTTTCAATATGGCCTCCCAGACCTAAAACATTTCTAAAATGGCCTCCAAGACCTAAAACATTTCCAATATAGCCTCCAAGGCCTAAAACACTCCCAATATGGCCAACAAGACCTGAAACATTTCCAATATGGCCTCCAAGGCCTAAAACACTCCCAATATGGCCAACAAGACCTGAAACATTTCCAATATGGCCTCCAAAAACTAAAACACTCCCAATATGGCCTGCAAGACCTAAAACATTTCCAATATGGCCTCCAAAGCCTAAAATAGCCCTAAAATGACCCCATTAGTGAAACATGTTGCTATCAAGACCTAAAACATTTCCAATATGGTCTCCAAGACCTCCAAGACCTAAAAAAAATGTTCTAATACACTCACCCTGCTTGATTTCAGCGCGCCGACATCGGAGTCGGTTTGATTTTTCCTACGGCCATCTTGGAGAGGTCAACGGTGGACTTCACAGTTTCACCTTTTCACCACCAGGAGGGAATCCACATGCTGACGAAGAAACCGCTGGCCAAATCCACGCTGTTCAAATTCACAACCGTCATGGAACCGATGGTCTGGGGTTCAATCCTTTGTGCATATCTTCTTACTAGGTCACAGTTTTTGGTGACAAATTTTGTAAAAAAAAAATGCTTTTTTTTTAAAAAAAAAGTGCAAATTTTGTAATTTCACTCTTTTTTTAATTTTTTAATTTTCAGTTTTTTGCTGTGGATTATCAATCGTTTCAGTCCTTTCAGCTACAGAAACAACAAAGAAAAGTTTGCCAACGATTCGGATAAAACTGAATTCAATTTCAAGGAATGTCTTTGGTATTGCGTGACGTCGATGATGCCGCAAGTTAAGTTTTTTTTTTAAAATTTCAATCGAGTTTTTCAAATTTTGGAAAATGATTCAAATTAAAATTAGTATTGTTTTAACAAAATAATCAAATTATATGTTAGATAATCAAGGACCTTCAAGGAAGGTTTTTAGATTTGATTTTGTCATGAAGCTTGGTTTGAAAAAATGTTGAGATTTTTAAGTTTTACCTGAAAAAGATTTGAAGTTTGATTTGAAGAAAGTTTGAAGTTTGAATTGAAAAAGGTCTGATGTTTGAATTGACAAAGGTTTGAAGTTTGAAGAATGTTTGAAGTTTGATTTGAAGAAGGTTTGAAGTTTGAATTGAAAAAGGTTTAAGTTTTAATTGAAAAAAATTTGAAGTTTGAATTGAAAAAGTTTTGAAGTTTTGTTTGAAAAAAGGTTTGAAGTTTGAATTGAAGAAAGTTTGAAGTTAGATTTGAACAAAGTTTAAAACTGGAATTGAAAAAGTTTGAAGTTTAAATTGAAAAGGTTTGAATATGAAGAAAGTTTGAAGTTTGATCTGAAAAAAGTTTAAATATGAAAAAGGTTTGAAGTTTAAATTGAAAAAGGTTTGAAGTTTAAATTAAAAAAGGTTTGAATATGAAGAAAGTTTGAATATGAAGAAAGGTTGAAGTTTAAATTGAAAAAGGTTTGAATATGAAAAAGTTTGAAGTTTGATTTGCAAAAAGTTTGATTGAAAAAAGTAAAGTTTGAATTGGAAAAAGTTTAAAGTTTGATTTGAAAAAAGTTTAAAGTTTGAATTGAAGAAAGTTTGAAATTTTATTTGAAAAAGGTTTAAAGTTTTAATATGAAAAAAAGTTTGTAATTTGAATTGAAAAAGGTTTTAAGTTTGAATTGATTAAGGTTTGAAGTTTTAATGTGAAAAAGTTTGAAGTTTGAATTGAAAAAAAGTTTGAAGTATGAATTGAAAAAGGTTTTGAACTTTGATTGAAAAAGGTTTGAAGTTTGATTGAAAAAAGTTTTAAAATTTAAATTGGAGAAAGTTTTAAAGTCTGATTGAATAAGATTTCGAAGTTTGTTTTTAAACAAATTTGAAGTTTGATTTGATAAATAGGTTATAAAATTTAGATTGAAAAAGGTTTGAACTTAGATTTGAGATAAGTTTGGAACATTAGATATGGACAAGTTTTTCTTTTTAAAAGTTTTGAACTGCGATTGAAAAAATATTTTTTTTGTTTTGAAGCTATTTTGAAGTTTTCTAGTTCAAAAAATACATGATTTTAAAATTTCCAAAAACAATGAAATTGAAAAAAAAAATACTCAGTACCCGCAATTCTACAAAAAAATGCCGTAATGTCAGAGTTCATTGCAATTAAAGATTCCACCGCACTTAGCAAATTTTCTAAAAAATTTCATCCGAAAATCTGTTTGTAGGTGGCGGAGAAGCCCCGAAAAATTTCTCCGGAAGATTGGTAGCAGCGACATGGTGGATGTTCAGTTTCGCGATACTTGCATCGTACACCGCTAATCTGGCAGCGTTTCTGACGATGGCCCAAATGGACAACAGCATCGATTCTTTCGAGGCCCTTTCCACCCAGCTCCAAGTCCGCTATTCCGCGGTCCAAGACTCGGAAACTCTGAAATACTTCCAAAACATGGCAGCCATAGAGGACAACTGCTTCGAGTAAGGCGTAGCGTCAATTAACGTAAAAATAGACAAGTGGTTCCTTAGAGAAATATAGCCGCAAGATCGATTGGTTTTGCCTTTACGATTGCGTGCCATAAACCAGTCTTAAGCCAGTCAATCTGACAGCCAGGCCAATGTGCAATTCGAATCTGTCGATTGCGTTCACGTCGAACGAAATCTGACATCAGTCTTTTTCTAACGTTAGCGCGAACATTTGGCAGACGGGGTTTACGTACACGTTAACGTTAACTATTTGACAGCCAGGCCTATGTGCAATTCGAATCTGCCGATTATGTATGCGTCGGATGTGATCTGACAGCATTGTATTTTTCTAACGTTTGCACGAACATTTGGCAGTCGGGGTTTACGTACACGTGAATGTTAACTATTTGACAGCCAGGCCTATGTGCAATTCGAATTTGTCGAACACGTACGCGTTGAACGTAATCTGACATCTGTCTGTTTCTAACGATTGCACGAACATTTGGCAGTCGGGGTTTACATACACGTTAATTATTTGACAGCCAGGCCTATGTGCAATTCGAATTTGTTGATTACTTATGCGTCGAACGTAATCTAACAGCATTGTCTATTTATAACGTTAGCGCAAACATTTGGCGGACAGGCTTTATGTACACGTCAATGTTAACTATTTGACAGCCAGGCCTATGTGCAATTCGAATTTGTCGAATACATACGCGTTGAACGTAATCTGACATCTGTCTTTTTCTAACGTTTGCGCGAACATTTGGCAGACGGGGGTTTACGTACACGTTAACTATTTGGCAGCCAGGCCTATGTGCAATTCGAATCTGTTTATGGCGCGTAATGGTAAAAGTAAAACCAGCTACATCTCGCTAAAATCGTTTAGAAAATGGAAAGCAATGACCACGATACAAGAATTCACGGACAAGTCGAAAGACATCCGGGAATATTACGTGAGCGATTATCCCGTTTCCGACACCCGCACGCAGCTCCTGTCCGTCATGTCCGAAACCGGGTTTCCGCAGTCTCTGGAAGATGGAATCGGGAGGATACGACAGTCGCAGGGAAATTACGTACTGCTAGGTCGTACAGCGTTTCGCTTTTATTATTAGGGAGATTAAGCAGCACGCTCCATTGGTCTTAACTTTGCGGTTCCTGAGTCGTAAACCGCAAACAAGCACGCGCGTGTGTGCGTTGAACGACTCGCTGCTATATCTCCCTAGCGTGAAAAAGTTACGCTTTTTACCATTTTCATTTTTTTTTTATTTACAGCTTCGAGTGCTGAAGTTCACAAAGCCGTAATTGAAAACTGTGATTTAATTAAGCTGGGAGAGATTTTTGCTTGGCGACCAACCGCTTTTGCCGTTCAAAAAAATTCTCGCTTGAAAGATTTGCTCTCGAAATCGTAATAAGTTTTTTTTCATTCCTCTAAACATTTTTTTTTTCACTTTTCTAAACATCTATTCATTTTTATAAAGTTAAAGTTTTTTTCACTACATTAAAAAACATTTTTAAACTTTTCTAAACCATTTTTTTTCACTTTTCTCGCTTGAAAAAAAAATTCTCGCTTGAAAGATTCGCTCTCGAAATCGTAATAAGTTTTTTTCATTCCTCTAAACATTTTTTTTTTCACTTTTCTAAACAGCTATTCATTTTTATAAAGTTAAAGTTTTTTTCACTACATTAAAAAACATTTTTAAACTTTTCTAAACCATTTTTTTTTCACTTTTCTAAATCTATATTCAACTTCTAACTTTTTTCTTCTTGAAACCATTTTTTCACTCCTTAAAAACTAAAAAAAATTTCATTTCTCTAATCTTTTTTTCGCTTTATTCAATTTACTAAAGCATTTTTCACCTCTATAAACCTTTTTTCAACTTAACTAAACCTTTTCTCACTTTTCTAAACCTATTTTCACCGTCTCTAACCTTAATTCCCTTTAATAAACCTTTTTTTCCCTTTTATAAACCATTTTTTCACTTTTCTAAAGCTTTTTTCATCCTTAAACTTGTTTCATTCTCTGAATCACTTTTTAAACCTTTTATCTCATGCACTTCTCTAACCTTTTTCCCTTTTTTAAACCATTTTTCACTTTTCTAAGCCTTTTCTCTCACTTCTCTAAACGTGTTTAATTCTCTAAACCTTGTTTTACTTCTCTCAATTTTTTTTCATTTCTCGATAGCTTTTTCACTTCATTAAACCACTTTTCAGCTTTTTTAAACCTTTTTCCCCACTTATACGATATTTTTTTTTCTCTTTTCTAAACCTTTTCCCAAACTTTTATAAACTTTTTTCATTCTATAAACTACTTTTAAAAAGTTTCTAAACCATTTTCCCTATTTCTTTTTTTTTTCCCTTTTATACACCTTTTTCACTTTTCTAAGCCTTTTCCCCCACTTCTCTAAACCTTTTTTTACTTCTCTAAACTTTTTTTTCATTTCTCGAAAGCTTTTTAATTTCATTAAACCACTTTTTCTACTTTTCTAAATCTTTTTTCTCACTTCTATAACCTTTTTTTATCTTTTATAAACCTTTTTGTATCTTTTATAACCTTTTTTTCACTTTTATTAACCTTTTTTAACCTTTTTTCACTAAACCTATATTCTACTTCTTATAACATTTTTTTCAATCCTCAAAAAATTTGATTTTCAAAACCTTTTTTTCACTTTATAAACCTTTTTTTTCACTTTATAAACCTTTTTTTTTACTTCTCTAAACTATTTTCATTTTTCCAAAACATTTTCTCCCATTTCTTAACCTTTTCCCCCACTTCACGAAATATTTTTCATTCTCTAAACCTTTTTTTTTTTTTTAATTCTCTTAAGCTTTTTAATTTCATTAAATCATTTTTTCTACTTTTCTAAACCTTTTTTTCCCCCACTTTTCCAACCTATTTTTTCTCTTTTATAATCCATTTTTCACTTTTCTAAACCTTTTTTTCACACCTTTTTTAAAAAACTTAGGATTGTGAAATTGAGAAATGAAGGTTTATTGGAAGAATTGTACAACAAATGGTGGAAAAACGACCCGTATGCCAAAGAATGCGAAGAAGACGTAGAAACGTACTCGGAAGGCATCGGCCTCAGAAATTACGGTAAAAATCTGTGAAATTTCAATCAAATGTAGTCAATTTTTGTCTTAAGTAATCTGTGACTTACTTGGATGTTACAAGGTGGAGTTTTCATCCTTCTGTCTGGGATAGTGGTTGCTTGGATCATAGCGGCTATTCAGTTTCTTTGGTTCAGATGCAAAAAACAAGATCTGGATTCAAAAATCGATCCCAAACATTAAATTCTAATATTTAATATCAATTTAATCAGATGTAAAACACGAAATTATGATAAATATTAGCACGCTTACCTTATATGTGGATTTTTAGCACAAAATGTGTAATCCTCTTCATAAAAAATAAAACAAACCTCAAATTTCTTTAAGTCCTCTCTTTATTTCTCTTTTCTTTTTTGATTTATTTAAAATGTGTGTTTTTTGTCATTAAAATGACAAACATTTCAAAACCTCTTTTTTCACCGAAATCACAATAGAAATGTCTCACCGAAGCCATTTTTTACATAAAATAACATATCAGCATCACGTGACTTTTACACGACCTTTCAACATTACGACATTAGGACCTAAACGTTCAAAAAGGTCCCAAAAAAAAAACAGTTTCATTTGCCTAAAAATGGGAACCAAAAAACATTGTTTTTGGTCCAAATAATGGGGAAATTGTTGTAAATAAAAATCTTTTTTTTTTCTTTTGGGAATGACTAAAAGCGAATAAAATTTACGTAAAACAATAATAGAACTGAGGGAGTTTGGGGGAAAAAATATTTAAGGTATTGAGATTAGTATTTGAGAAACAATGTTTTTTTTCTGCTAAAACATTTGAACAATTATTACAAATATAAACAATGACAAACATGTAAAGCACTATTTAAAAAAAAGCAAAGAATCTCTTAATTTCAAAATGGTTTAAATTTTTTTCAAAATAGTGACAAATATAATTTTTCATTTACTGTATTTATTGCAACACGATCAAGTGTTTAAATTTCAAAATTCCGTGTGAGAAAATCAAAAAATATGAAAATTTGTATTTAAAAATTTGACAAAACATAATAGCAGATCACTAAAATGACTAGAAAATAATTTTGTCTTCATTAAAAATTTCCAAAAGTTTTCGAATAATTACTAAAACTGAGATTCAAAACAGCAAAAAACAAAAAAAAAGGAAAAAAAAACAACTAGTTAGCAATTGTTAGGACTAGTTAAAAATCTGGCCACGCTAAGGTTTCTCTAAATGAGGGAGGAGCTTATTTCTGTACATTAAAACATCGATTAGAAATGAGGACTAGCGAACGAAAAAACTGCATTTTAAACAAATTTCATGAAATTTTGGTCATTTTCAAGAAAATAAACGCATTAGCAACAAAAGTATTTTTTTAAAAAATTGGTTAAATATAGAAAATTGAACGAAATTTGTTGTCTAACATTTGGAAAAAATGCCAGAATTGAACAAAAATTATTTAAATTTAGGGATTAACAGGAACAAAACAATACCCGAATTTGAAAAAGTGCCGAAGAGCACATTCCGGACATCTTTCATCACTTAATCAACATCAATTAACCATGTTTGAAACATGTCCATGACCAAAATTCCATCAGCAATGTTTTAACAACCCGTAGCACACGTAACATCCGTTCGATCCTTGATAAACGTAGATCCTGGAATACGTGCGCTACGCTCCGGCAGTCATTCCCGTAACTTAGGCAAATGGAAACAAGTCATCATCATCATCATCATCATCCGCAACAACCATGACATCCATCCTGCTGCTCGATTGCTCATCGTCAACGGCAGCGGCAAAAGGCATCGAGACTAACAAATACTTCGGGACTAAAAAAGAGAGAACTTGAGGATCATGTCGTATTAGTGAAAACGTGGCCAACGGAAGAATCTTTCGCGCAACTCTGGATTTCACCAAGATCCTTAAGATGCGTATCAAACATCTGTCAGAGATCTCTGGATCTTTCATACAAATGTCTGTCAAGAAATCTGTGGATTTCTTCAAGATGTCTTTCATACAATTCAGGATTACTGTCAGAGGCATGTCTGTTACACATGGATCCTTGTCAGTTGTCTGGATTTCTGCAAGATCCTACAGAACAGATGTCAGAGATGAGAAGTAAGACATCTCTGGTTCCTTTGTGTCATGTCTGTCCACACATTTTCCTGGATCTCTTCAAGATGCCTACCACATATATGTCAAAGATCAGTCAAGATATCACTGGCTATTTCCTACAAGATCTGTCCAGACATCTCTGGATATTTTCTACAGGAACTGTCAAGTCATCTCTTGATATTTTTCACAAGATCTATCAAGACATCTCTGGATGTTTTCTACAAGAACTGTCAAGACATCTCTGGATGTTTTCTACAAGATCTGATGTTTTCTAACGATCTGTCAAAAAATCTCTTGATATTCTCTACAAGAATTCTGTCAGAAATATCTGTCAAAGATCTTGCTATGGATCTCTGGTAAAGGATTGTGGTGACACGTGCAGTTGCATGTGCCTTGATTCATGCACGTGCCAGTGCACGAATCAACGCACATGCACGTGCATAAAAAAAACCAGCGGTGGCACGTGCAGTAGTTAGTTGCACGTGCGTTGATCCATGCAATGGCACGTGCATGAAAATCGCACGTGCAAAACTCTTTCCATTTTGAGGTTCCAAAAAGAATGTGTTCTTTTTTAAGCTTAGATAATTAGATCTTGATTCAACAACACTTCATGTAATTAGTTCCTGTTAATTGTTAATTAACGTCACTAGCAGGCCTATCCGATAATTTTTGTCAAAAGTCTGTCAAATCATTTCGGGATCTCTGCAAGATGTATTGGCAGGTATTTTTTGATCAAATGCCCGTAAAGACACCCCTTGACCTGGGTCACTGATGACCATCCGAGAACCGAGACCTCGTTGGCCACGTTTTCACTTCGTTTGAACGAATCTGACATTCAGCGAGCGTTAACTCTGGACATAATCCCCCGCAACAGAGTTACGTCGTCAGCGTGAATGCGCAATCACTGTTCTACGGCCACCGTGTTTTTTTTTTCTCGTTTGGAAAATGATTTCGGCCGAAGACGTTTCCCGTAGAGCATGAACTTGATCGCTTCCAAGATTTTCCGGATGTCGGTTATTTGGTATTTCTGGGAATCACACCGCGCGAAAGATCCAAAATCACAAGTATCTTCCATTGTCTTCGAAGATTCTTTGAAAGTGATTTCCGAACCACAGTCGACAACTTCTTGAAATCCGTAAAAATCTCAATTCCATCAAGGAATCCCGATGTCGAAATCCCTCGTGCATTTTCTTCCACAGTCTGTAATCCTCATGCCGAACCAATTGAGCTCTACGGCAAAGTCCCCGAACAATAATAATCAGCGGCGGCCACTCTCTACATTGTGAAACAGTGGGTAAGTGCAACCGTAGAGCGAAGGTGGGTAACGACAAGAGGAAATGCGGGGATTTTAAAACGAGGAATGGTTTAAAAGGAAGTCGACACGTTACGCCACTGTTTCGATATATTTTTTTTTTTTTTTGTTAGGAGTTGCAAATCTCCTCTCTCGAGCATCCGTCATAATTTAGCGCGGACGCGAGAGCGATTTGCAACCGCAAATTCGTCGCCGGACTTTCGGATCCGGCTAATTATGGAATACGGTACAACAACGACAATTATATTACCTGAGGGCACGAACGGCCCTTTTAAAAATTAAAACTTTCTAAGAGCTGCGCAAGTGCGGAGAACCATCTTGCTCTCCGCTTGCGAATAACAACATGGGCCCTGACGGATCTACGTCTTAACGTTCCGACAACTGCCAGTTTAAGACAACGAGGGTCCCGCACGCGTTTTTCCGAGATCGGGAAACAACGACCGTGTTCGGAGGACAAGAAAAACCTGACGGGGAAAACTTCGAGACGTAGATTCCTGCGCTAAGGGCCTTGGCCTCCGATCGGACGGTTTTAAAATTCCCGAGGCCCTGAATTCGTCGGTCAAAAAACGTGGAAAGGGGTTAAAATTAAAGCCGACAAGAATGCGAACTAGCGATATACGGTTAAGGAAAAAAAGGGGGAGGAGGGGACATACCGATGTCGGCAACTACGTAATATTTCCAAAAAAACGCGCGGAAAACGAGCCGGTCGTCTTTTACGACTTCGGATCCTCACGTCAGTAGAGACATTGCGCAGCGTGTAGTACAACTAAACACTAATCTCGCGAGTCGGAAACGCGCTTATCGTATGACTCGCCTGGCCAATGTTAGCAGACGATTCCGCTGAAAAATGGCCGCTTGGTGTGGTGGCGCTTTACACGAGGCGCTTCTACTACACGACACGCAATTCTGAATTATAATTCGAGCGCCGTTTACAAAGACGTCCGAGTGGTGGCGCTAAAAAACGCAAGACGTTTTTGCGAAAAAATACGCGACATTAAAAACGTGTCGATTACTAGCTGCACAAATTCAATACAGGCTTACGTTTTCGAAATGGAATCGAAACGTATTTTCACACGGAATCGTAAACGGTGAGTGTTTTTACGCGCTGCGCAACGTCTCTAATGTATGTAAATATCGCAGGATTCTACGTCGTTGTTCAGATTACAAGATGCCGCTAATAAATTAATTTCCTTACGTTATGAGTCTAGCTAAGAGATAACGGGGGAGTGAAGGGAAGATCTAACTTTTCTTACTGTACGATGAAGGATTTTTTTTTCTTATTCAATGTTTTTTTTTTATCATTCTAGCTAAGACTTTACTTTTACGCTTCCGAACACGTCTCTACGTTTAATTTTGGCTCGGGTTTGACGTTGCTCCGAGCCGAAGCGTTTGTAAAACGTAACCGAGATTCCAAACGTTGAGCTCGTCCTTCGCCCAGGGAGAAAAAAATGTTAAGGGGCGAAGGATAATTCTCGCGTCAACTTTCGAATATTCGGCGAAACAATTATTGCAAGATACGTGTTTGCGTTGGGGGGGGAGGTCGCGCTAGGATGAAAAGGGGGGGGGGTCACGAAGACGAAAATCTTGAACTAAACTTCCCACGTTTAAAACTTTAGCTCCGCGTTTTAAAAAAAAGCCTAATGTTTGACTCGGGTAAGCTAAATATATATATATAAATATGTCATCGGACAAAACCCCGAGTGCTTAAACGTTATTTTTCACCATCTGTCCTTGGTTTTGCGGGCGGCGAACATTATTAATATTACAATTATTATTATTATTATTATTATTATTATTATTATCAGGTGCCAATAAGTGGGACGCAATCAACGAATCTCAAGCTTCTTGAAACTCAGGTTAACGGGGGGGGGATGTAAGAAAGGCACAGATGGCACTCGTAAAATGCTACATTCGCGTTTAAGACAATTCCCGTGGTTCTCGCAGTCATCGCAAAACGCCACCTCGAGCCGTTCGACGCAAAAACAAAAAAAAAATGGGTTTTCCGGATATCGAAACTCCGGGTATCCGTTAACTCTCGCAGAAGCCGATGAAATGCAGACGCTTTTCGATACGTTCTGACATCTTACGTTTTGTACGAGACAAAAACAAAAAAAGAGGAGGTAGCGATAACCCTTCTCGAGTGAAACGAAAAAGGGAAAAGCTTTAGACGAAAAAGATGCGATTTCTTGAAATCCGGGCGCTCGTCTTCGAACAAAGTTTTGCGTCGTCGCATGGGGCATCTTTAAAAAAAAAGCAGTCGAGTTTCGCAGCCGTTGAGCGAAACGAAAAACGAGTTCAGAATACGTTTAAACGCTTAAGCGTGTGCCTCGTGTTCGAGATTTCTTAGTCGGTTGAGAGGTAAGACGATGAAAGGAAGGTACGTCGAGAGTGCAAAATCGCTCAGATTCTCGTTTACGATTATAAGGCGAAGAAGGATGCGGGTGGGGGGGGCATCAAGCCTTGTCGGATTCGAATATTTTACATTTGACGCTATCCGCCTCCATCGTCGACGAGCTGTGGTGCCTCGGACGGTTTCGCTTCCGCTTCCTTTTCGCTGAAAACGCCGAAGCCATCCAGCTGCCGGAACTCGTTGAATCCTGAATCGAGAAAAAAAACAGGCCTTTCAGCGATCTTAGATTCTAAAGGTGGGTATCCACCAAATAAAACATGAACAAAAAACAACATACAGAAATAAGTGTTTGTCGGCAAATGCTTTGACAAACACTTTTGCAACAAACATTTACCCAAACCCGGTGCCCACACCGAAAAAAAAAAAAATTCAGTGAAACATGTCAGAAATTTATATATTTGGTTATAGCGCTCCTACCAAGGCTTTCTATATTAAGAGGGTTGCATACCAGAATAAGCCTTTTTTTTCAAAATTAATTTAATTTTGGAAACTGATAGAAACAAATGAAATGTAGTAGGACCTAGCATAAATATTCTATTATTCGTTTAAATTGTTTTTTTTTAAATATATGTATATTACGCTTCATGGAAATATGTTTCGTAAAGTTCAATATTGAAGAGGGTCTGGTAAACTTTACTGAAGCGTGATATAAGAATATTTATGCTATGTCCTACTTCATTTCATTTCTTCCTATCAGTTGTTTTTGAAGATAGCTTAGAATTTACTAGCATAACTGAATAACTCAAATTAAATAATATCTTTAATAATATCTTTAATTATCTTTAATACGTCCTACTGCAAATTATCAAAATATTTATTATTGTAATTTATTTAAAACTTATCTTTGAATTGAAGCAGCATCGTTTTTCTCAACCGTTTTATTTGAAACTCAGAACTAGACCTCAATTATAAAACCCTTTTTTTGGAATGCTTGCATGTGCCATGTCATTCCTTTTGGAACACAAGCACGTGCAACTGGGTTCACATGCTGAATTGCACGTGCTTATGTTGTTCCATTTCTTTATTCCATAAACAACGGGCATGCAGAACAAATTCCTAACCAATATAAAATATTGTAAAACTAGCTAAATATTAGCATTAGCAATAGCTTTAGTAAAAATATTCAGGTTATGGAGCCATTTCTGCAAAAAAAAAAGGTGACCCCCGTACCACTGCTGTGCAAAATCCTGGACTTGAGAGAGAACCGACTCTCAAGCAGACTTACCAGCTGGGATCCGTACCACTGCTGCACAGAAAATGCTCTCAAGTCAGCAGATTTGAGATCGATTCTCTAGGTTGGCCTCGAGGTACCTTGAGACACGATCTCAAACGTCTTTTCAAAGTGGCGGACGGAATTCTCTATAGCCGGCCACACACGAGGCAATTTTTCGGCAAAAATGACTTTCAACTATAAAATTGT
>JAQGCC010002344.1:0-18852 GCA_034698905.1 Xestoiulus laeticollis | reverse complement strand
AAGTGACTGGAGATCTATGGAAAATAGTACTCCTTTTATACTACTTGGCTGACTTCTGTAACCAATCAGGAGTCAGATGGGAGTTACATCCCTGAGATTATTGGGGACCAGTCTGGACGGATATTTGTTCTAGGTTAAAATAGGTCAGTGTGTCAGCACCCCTCCGGTGATACATGGCATCTACTTGTGAGTCTGTTATTGTCCAAGTGGAACAGGTGGCATTTTGTATTTAGATTAATCTTCATTTCCCTTTTGGGTTTTAGTTTTTCAATATCCTTTTCAGGATCTAGGTTAAAGTTTATGCTTTGGGCCCAGTCTTTACAGACCTACCGAGCTGATGTCCACTCACCTATAGTTCCCAACTGATGCAACTTTATGTACTATTTCTTATCTGCCACTGGCTTTGCAATTGACGATCCGCCTTAATATTCCCCTATTTAAAGTTTTCTCCCCCTATATTTAGGTCAACCAGTGTCTTTCATGTGCCATGGTGATGTAAATACATGTACATGTATATGTGCCTGTGGTAGCACATACTGGTCAAGCTATTCCTGGAAACTTGCTGGACATGCATTTACCCTAGTAGTTGACCTACTAGTGAGCATTAAAGTTTCGACTCGAATTAAAGTAACTTTAAAAATGTCAAAGTATATTATAAGAAAAATAAAAGTACGAATTAAAGTGCGATAATTACCTTTTTCTTGCTTAAATCCAGATTGGATGCTGGATCTTGATATTGCCATTTGCTAGACATGGCTGAAGAAGTGTCCGAAACGACAGCAAACAATCTGAAAGAACCGAAAATCGGCATGAGTTCCTTAGTTCTTCATACCGAAATCAAATACTGTGTACAAGTGTGCTTTTTAAAAGAAAGATAGAGGAGAAGTGCGTTGACTCAGAAAGAAACAGGGGTCGCAATATGTGTGTCAACTTCTCATCTGAACCCAATTTCAACGGTGACAAAGTTCAAAAACAGAGACATTCGTTCTGTTTTGTCCAACCAGACAAGTACAGACAGCACAATTGTTTTAGAAACCTTAACAACCCGTAATCCAGGACCATTTCTTGCAGAGCCATCGACTAAATGCCAAAATCCATACGAGTAGACGGTAGCCTACTCTGTTCTGGTAGGTTGTTTTATTTTGGAAATTATGCTAAATTCTACTCTGAATTACTTCTTAGAAATAATTAGTTGGGGACCTTTCCGAGTTGCCCTATTGGGTGAAGCACCCGATTAACCCCTACTTTTGCCATCCAAAAATCCTGAGAGAGATCTCTGGTCGATGATGCCAATGCCTCTATTTTATCGTGGACTAAATGACTCGAGGCCATGATCCCTAAGGGATGCCGTAGTCTTTTAAGTATATATTGACCAAGGGCTATTAAAAGATTAACCCCTCTCCCTTTGTCGATCACTTAATACACGCCAGCATCATCTCATCATCAACAGAGGATCTATATCGTCTACCAATATTGACATTGGTGATTCAGACATCGACTAAATCCATCTCTGTTTACCGTCTGTAAACACTCCACGTAAGAGTCGATTAAAGTCTTCAGTTTCTATCTTTAATGTCATCATTTCAAGTTCTTCAATGACCACAATGTTTTGGGACAATTAACTAGAGGATATTGCACACACCATCACGCATTCCCTCTTGTCTCGATTTAAAGAGACAAAATGCCATGATTGTTAAATACATAAAACTTTATATAGCAAGTACTTATACGGAAATACTCCTTTATAACTAACTGCAACGTTAAAAGAAATGTCATCTTGGACCCTTGCCGAGCCCTCCGCTTAACAGTCCACGTAAAGCCGAAGATCTCCGCATAAACCATAACATGCATGTTTAATAGACAAATGCAATTAAATTTTACGTTTCTATCTCATTCAAAGGGCATATTTTACAGATGACGTTACCAGTCTAAGTTAGCGCGTTACGTAAGCCGAGGACTTACCATACATATTGCGCTATCGTGAACTTTCTTCGAATACGTGATACACGTACGGTAACTTTCAAAAAAGTGCAATTTCATCTAAACAAAAAGTAGCCGACCTCAACGAATGAAACAACAACTGACCCGAAGCAAACAATCTCGATTTGGCCTCGAAATAAGTATATTTTGTACGATGCACGCGTAATTAGCAGTGTCAGAGCTCCTCCTGGTGGCCATTCAATTCAAAACAATACCGTAATGTCCACATACACGTAGTAGAGACTTGGGAAAGACCATCGGAAGACTTCTCCGGAAACACTTACCTTTAAAAGGCGCTTTTCGAGCGTTGGTCCCGAAGAGAAGATGCCACGGACTAGGAAAGGAAGACGAAAAATCCAGCCTAAAATTCTTAAAAATTAAAAAAAAAAAAACGCGTTTTAAAAGTTAAATAACGAAAGAAAAAAATGTGTAACGAATGAGGTTTAATCAGTTAAGAAGTAAATGCCCAATTTAACTCCACGTAACAACAGTGCATTTTAAATAAGCGTAGCACATGACGGAGTTAAAAAGTTAAAAAAAAAGGGATGACTGAAAAATTTAAAATAACAGGTGCTTACCCAAAAATAAACAATACATTTCGACTGAATTTAAGGAAAAATGATTGCTAGTTTACACTATTTTCAACTCACGGCATACAAAACGATGCTATAACCTTCGTTTTTCTTAAAATTCAGCCACCATGCAACGTCATCGAAATGAGTTTTATTTATGGGGGGAAACAACACATTTCGTTGTTATTGTTCTTCTTCGAAGATGAGTTACTATTTCAACGTGAAATAAGTTATAATACTGCGCGTAGAAACTGAAAAAAGAATTGCTTTAAAAGACTGCGACCGCGATGATCACTTTTTCGTTTAGACAACGACTCCGAAGCGACGATTCGGATAAAAAGGAGATCCTCAGATTCCTTCGGGGAATCAGATCTTAAGTCCGTATTGTTTGCCAAAAGTTGTCATATTCTTTAAGGCTTCCTCCTCCGTAGTTCTGGGGCTGCACTAGAGAGACCAAAACACAAACACCAACGCTTTAACGTCTTTTAAACGCTCAAACACCTTAGAACGATAACAAAATCTCCTTTCGTCGGCACATTAACCAGTATGGATATACGTCGCCGCTAAGATTCCAATTTAGTTTTTAAGTTTTCGCTAAATTTTGAATAAAAGTAGAAACTGGAGGAGAGCGAGCAAATAAGTCTTCTCGAAAAGATCAATAATGCGAAGCAAAAATGCTGAAAGCGGCGGAAGACGAAAAGCGAAAGTCGATGGATTGATCGAGCGCCATGTTGCTAAGGTTAAGCTAAACAATTGTTCTGCCCGTACCGCTTACGATACAGCTACTTAAATGTATATGTAACATGTATCGACTAAGTGTTGCGATTTTGTACAACTTACGAGTTCGCGCGTTAAGTACGGTGTTCCACTCCGTGCAACTTACGAGTACCGGATGTAGTTAGTGTTGAACGCAGATCTCGTGGTGCCGAAACACCGTAGCTTTCGTCCGCGGCATGATTATCGGATGTTTCCGCGTTATTTTACTCTAAAACGCAAAGGTTTGTTTGCGAAACGAAAACGTGTGCAGCATACGTGTACAGAAAACAAAACGAGAGACATATTAATCATAGTGCAATACGTGCGAAGAAACAAGCGCAACGACACAAAAATCGAAGCTTAAAACGCTAAGAAAGACGGTTTAAGAGAGTGCGAAAGACCTAATGCCAGACATTTGAAAAAGTAGTGCGAATTTCGTTTTCGGGGAATGATTACGGTCTTCGTAAAAACGGAAACACTACGTGGAATTTTTTGTAAAATTTGACATTGTGCTTCTTACTTTTAAAAAGAGCAGGAGTGGTAGTGGGAGTGGTTTATACGCAGTAGGAGTGGCTTAGTAGTAGAGGACGTGTCTCAGTGCAGTAAACAAAATTTATCCTACCGCATTAGATCCACCCGAAGGAATTTTAATTTCATCGGTCTACTCAATCCCGAAAACGAAACGAAAAGCCGACGGTGGGCACATTCTTCGAATCGCTCTCGTCACCAGAATTATGGCAAATTTCCCTTCGACGTCCAAAACTACGAAATAGTATTTTTCGCATTTCGTTCGAGACCCATTTCTAACAATGCGGCTTTCAAGTCTCGGGCGGTTTACTTCGATGAAGAGGACAATTTCTCAAAACAAAAAAAAAAACTCAAAATTCCCCAACAAAATAAAAGCGAAATAAAAGTCTGAATAAATAATGTTAAAGTGTTTATGAATCAACAAAATACACGAAAAAAAAAAAAAAAAAGAAAGAACAAACAAAAAGTGACATCCACAAAAAGCCAATTTACGTAAATATTAAATAAACTGCCGACGAGGACTTATTTCGTTGAATATGACAAAAATTATGCTTTCTTAAAACAATTTCATCGGAATGTACAAAAGCCTCGAACATAACGGGGTTTTTAAAACTTAGCCGGGATCCCAAACATCTGGATTTATTAAATCGTGCCGGGAGAGTTTTAGGGAAACCGCCACCGCTTAAAAGTCTCGTTTAGGATTAAGATCGCATCGCGGCATCCGGTTAACGAGAACCAGACGTCGCGAGTTCGGACAAAGGCTCGTTAAAAGTTGTTAGATGGGTTTCTTCCGAAACGATGCTTCGGCAGAAAACTAAAACCGCTCGGAAATTAACGGAGGGTTAGGTGCCACGGAGTGCATCCGTTATATTTCTAAATTCTTCGTACGTTCGGGCAATTCGAAGCGGCTTAACCGCAACGCCGGGTTAACTTTCTGCCGAAGCAACAGGCCCTTGTGTTAGCCGCGAAGACCGCATTTCCCACCAGCATCCACCCAAAACCACACCAGCAGCAACAGCGGCTGTACCACCAGCCACGACGGCTAGGAGTGAGCGAAACAGGCAGATGCACGGACGGACGGACGGAAGCAGCGAAAAGTGTGTGTGTATGCGAGGGACGAGGGAACGCCATCTTCGTGCACTTTTTAAAAGTTAAAAAGTGGGGATGGCGCTCCCTCGAAACGACGGCAGGACATGCAGCGGGCGAAGCGAGCATAATCCCATTCAGGAAGGCAACGTACGGAGGGGAGGGTAGATGGTTTGCGGCGGCCTTTTGAGCATCTAAAGCGGAAGGAGAAACGGATGAAAACAAAAACGGGAGAGAGACAGAGAACTTAAAAAAGGTAGCATCGAGATCGACGGCAAACCCCAATCACAACCACCAACCGGTGGTAGCACCCTCATAAATACGTTACGAGAAATATTAGGGCTAGAAACAACGAGGAGGAGGAGGAGGACGAAGAGCATATGAAGGAGGTTGAAAAAGAGCAAACTCCTCACTTGGACATCAGCAAATAATCGTAAGGAAACGCCCTCGTCTGACTCACATTGCCTCCGTACTCTTCCAGAAGTTGATCCGGATCCACGTGTTCCAAGATGGACGTCTTGTTCACGAACTTGATCTTGGCCACGGCGCGAGAGTTCATCCAGCCTTTCACGATCTTCCACATTGCTGGAAAAAAACCAAAAAGACGCAGGGGAAAGTTAAAACGGCGGAATCTTTTGCGGGTTTTGGACTTTATGCCGGGATATAGGGACGAAGACAATCGTTTCCAGCCTGAAATACCCTGGGCCCGAACAATCCGAGATCCCGGAGGTTGATTTTGACCGTCGTACAGTTAGTACGGCTAAATTTACATTTTACCAAAGAGGTATTTTAGAAGTCTAGAACTTTGCCGGATTCGAGGATCCCCTACAATCCGTTAGATCCAATCGTGATTTCAGTGTTCCTTGCGGTTCCATATAAAGACTATACGAGACGTCTCGAAGCCAGATCCAAAGGAACCCGAACAACCCGACAGATGGCTTTCGGGTCATTTTAAGAACGGGGAATGCTAGATAAGTGATCGGAAAGTTGAGCACTGGAAAAACTGCACATTAAATTTGTTTTTCATTAATGCATTGCCAATACGAGTTTGGTTGTTCGGAGCATTCCTATATAGCGCACGAGTGTCCTAGAAGGCTAGAACCCAGGCTATCATACCTCGTAGTGAAATTCCCTTTAGATTATGTGTGGGGAATCGTCCTAAGTTGGGCACTGGGAAAACTCCGTACATCCTATATAATGTTTGGCATTATTAATACATGGCATGATGACCAATGCAATGTACATGGGTTTGGTGTGCGGAGTTTTCCTAGCGAGGAATTGTCCCAGAAACCAGGTAATGTTACCTTCGTAGTGAAATTCTGCAATCATAGGGAGAGAAACATCCTCGTGAGCATATCTGTCAGAATAAGGGGATGATTCCTCTTGTATAATGACCTAAAGTCAAAGGGGTCAAACGGGTCGTAAAATTAACCGCGGGTACGTTAGGCTGGAAAGCGCATTATTCGAGGCCAAAGGGTCTTTAGCTAGATGTTAGCATTAATAGTCAACGATAATGAGGATCCACATTCGTACAAAGGACGTGAATCGAAAATGTGTCAAAAGATAAGACTATATATATGAAAGATATGGACTTACCCGTGAAGATCCACGGCATGTCAAACACCAAGATGTGCGCTGAAAGTCACAAAAAAACGCCATTTGAACGAAGTGAATCGAGAGCGACATTGAACACTGAACTCGCGAACTATTTAAACCACTTAAACCGCTGAAATATCGCCAACGAAAACGAAACGGTGACACAAACCGAAACCGACATTTTTTACGCGTCGAGCGCCACTTTCCGACTTTCCGAACGACCCTCGCTCGTTCAACGAGGATGCGGCGCTTCGGCTTAACGACTGCACGCCAGCTGAAGCGTCGCGGGGGAAGATCGTAAAGTACAGGACCAATCTCGATCCAATTTGAATGGTTAAACGGCGGCCATATTGGAAATATTTATAGGATTTATGGGCCCATATATAGGAAATGTATTCCTTTTGAAAATGTTTTTAGATCTTTTTTGGAAGTCGATTGGAAATGTTGGTAAGACTTAGGGGCTTATAAGAGGTTTAGGGGCATAAAAGCAAAAGGCCCATGCATGCGCTAGTTTTTAGACGAAGCGAAGGTTACTTACCGACGGCGGAAGGATAGTACGTCTTGAAACATGAAAACATGAAGAACAGGAAGTCCATGTCCTGCGAAGGGAGATAATATCAAAGCGATTAGAATGTGAATTAGGCCCTTTTAGTACTAATGGCCGGTTTTACCAACGCTGGTAAAATCTGAGGTCAAGTAACCTGTAGTCAAACTTTGACCACAGTTTGATCTCCCGGTCAGTTGTTTGGGTTTTACCAACTGACCGCTGTTGGTAAAATCGAATCTGAGGTCAAACTGTGGTTAACTGCAGTTTGACCAGAGGTTAAGTTTAACCTTCGTTGGTAAAACGGGTCATAAGAGGATATACATGTATGGTACATGTCAGGACGACATTTTGAACTCACGACGTTGTTGATTCCCGCTCCGTGCAGGTCGAAGAGAATGGTGACGCGATGTTGGTCGTCTTCTTTCACCAGTTTCTCCATCTGGTAGATGAAATAGCGCCTCACCAGTCCAGCGATGATGGGCTCTTTCCTGTAGCGCCTCACGTGCATTATGACTGAAGATTTAAAAAAAAAAAAAAAATAAATAACAATGCCTCGAAAAAAAATAACAATGCCCCCGAGTCCAGGCAGGTTCTTATAAGCTATAGAGGCATCCATATATCTAAACTTACCTATCCTGTGTCCCTGCCTGTCCTTGTTCAGCACGTACATCGTTCCCACCTCGTCCATGATGCTCGGGAATTCGCTCTCCTTTATATCTGGACATAACGGAACAAAAAAATGGGTTAGGGCAGACGAGACCTAGCTATGGGTTAGGGCTTTTTCGCTAGAATCCCCGTGGCCGTGCCTATAGACCCGCGCTTGGCCCTATATCTGGGGCCTTAATTCCTAACGTGCAGTTCAATAGAATCGTGTCGAGATGCTCCTATTAGCCCCAAGTAGCACAAGACCAAAAAATGACGTCTTTTTAAGGTGGTCATAAAGTCGCAAACAAGTCAGCATCTATAAAACTGACCAAAAAATGGCGTCATTTTGCCGACTAAATATTGACTTTAACTTGACTTTCAGTCATTTTCGGTCAATTTAAGACGGGATGATGCCTTTCACCAATGTTGTCTATAGCATTAAGATCGTTTTGAATCATTTCCAGACCAAAAATGACATTGTGTTGGAAAATTTTCAACTGGTCATTCTTTGGTCAGAAAAATGACGTCATTTTGCCGACCAAATATTGACCCGAAATAATATAATGATCATTTTTTGACAGGATGATGACTGTCACTAATGTTGACTAAAAATAAGGTCGTTTTTTATTATTTCCAGACCAAAAAAAAAAAAAATACAATTTGTTGGAGAATTTAAAAGTGGTCCTATTTTGGTCATTTTCAGAGCAACACAAGTGATTTGGTTGAAATATTTCAACCATCACAAAAAAGAGGAACTTACAAAAACCCAACTGTTTCTTCTAGTAACAATTAAGTACCAAAGGACCACTCCAATCACTTGACTCCAATAGGGACCATGCATATTGGGGACTTTGCACCCGAATGCGGTTGATATCTATAAAAATGTCAAGGAATTTACGCTAGACATTTAAACGATAGTTTATTTGGTCTAGTTTTTAATCTTGCATTTAATCTTTTTTTTATCATCTGATATAGCTAAATTTTCCAAGTTTTAAAAGCGATACGGATGGTCCTTATTGAAGACTGATATTTTTGGAGAGCAACCTAGAGATGCTACAATGTGTGACCTCACCATTGACCCCGAATTCTTTCCTCCACTTGAGACACTCCATGAGCATGTCAAAGGCCCATCCGACTTCCCTCCTCTGATGCACCAAAAAGGCCCATAGCTGATGGTCGTTTTCCTTCACCGTGGTGATGTCAACCGGGTGGAAATGGTCTATATATAAGAAACAAACAAACAAACAGGGTTTAATAATAAGGACATCGAACGATGGACAGGTCGTTGCCCTCTAACCACATTCAATTTAAAATCGAGGTCTAGGTCAAAGGTCGGCGAACACGATCTCCCTATTCGGTCAAACATCCGAATTGACCTTTCAAAGGTCGAGTTAAGATTTTATTAGCGAAATAATTTTCAAGAAGGTCATTTACTAAATTTTAGATTCGAACAAGTATACAAATAATATAAATAATTTAATTTTAATGAGGTAATGTATAATTTCTGAGACCTAACTACATTCTGGACACTTTAATGTAAATCCTGGAACCATACATTTTAGGTCATTGGAACCATACATTTTAGGTCATTGGGCCATATTGGAAAAGTTATATCAGAAATCCTTTTATATGTTATCTTTCATAATATGTACACTGTACATGTAATTCCACGGTTGATAATAAATCACAATATACAAGCATTCTTTAAATATAATGCGTATCATGCAGACATCATAACCTTGCCTTTAACAATTTAATCGATAGGAATATAGTATGACAATATGGCGGCAAATTAAGTATAGGTGTACTTTTTCAGCCGCCATTTATGAATATTTTTTGTTTTGTTTTTTGTGGGTAAATAACCCCCTGTGGGTGAATGGCACTAGGTTACGAGAGAAGGTTGAAAAAAATAGGTGCATTTTTTTTTGTATAAATATATACGCAATCATCGCCTCTGAAATCTACTGACCTCCTGAGACACTTTTGTTTGGCCCGCGGGCCATTCGTTTTATAGGAGGGGTCATCGCAAAACAGGGTCAGTCTTTAACTTACGAGGGGCCCAACTGTCAACATTAAATTGGGTGTCTCATGCAAACATTGGAAAAAACTACACTTTCATAGTGTTTTTTTTTTTTATAAATTATATACCGATGAATTTATACAATTTCTGAAAACTTATCCTTAAGTCAGAACGACAAATTAAAAAAAAAAAAAAAACTAGGCCACCTAGCTGATGTTACATACATTACATGTACAAGAAAATATGACACGCCCTGGGCCATTTTAAAAAAAAATCGCTCCCATAAACCATGATTTATTAGCTCACGGTCTGATTTTTTATGTCATTTTTTTTTTTCATGAATGATTGAAATTGGCAAATTGTGCTTTCGTAGCACGTATTCCGTCGTGTTTTTTTTTAATGAAAATTATTGAGATTGATAGTCGAAGGCGACATTTTTTGTAAATGTCACAAATAGTACAAACTATACAACTCGTATATTTTCAATTTTATTTTTGTGGGACCTTTTCGAGAGAATTCAGTTTAGGTTTCATCCCACTTAGCCCCTATAGCATATATATATATATATATATATATATACAGTATATATAGTCCCACGATTTTTGGGGCCAGATTTTGCAGTGGGGTCCAGCACCCCCATAGCTAGTATACATATTGCTGCGCCCAGGGCCTTGAATGTTAATTGTACATGTACATTTAGACGTACACGTACACGTATACGAGTGACCCGTTTTACGTCGCTTTTAATTCGTCGAAATGGACTTTAAAAGTTTGGAAAAAAAACTTTGAAATGTCCGCAGGTAAAAGCTGGTTTTAAATTATTCCGATCGAGTAGTACATCTTATCTCGACCTACTTTTGTTTTTTCAACGTTCAAGGTGAAAGTAAAGTCGAAATTTATAAAAAAAAAAATCACTAACTATATAAATGTTAAAATTGATACATCATACTAGTATATATAGCCGGCAATTAACGAGGTTTCCCGGCCAATTGAAAGTATATCGGGCTAATGACAAACACGAATGTCCAGGTGCACACGTCATATAGCAACAAAATTAAGGTGGATTAACGATCAATTAATTAGGACACCTTGCATGCAGGTCACATGAAATGACATGATTGTTTGTGGAAATAAGTTAAGAGGAAATGTATGATGCACTAAAAGGGCCTGCAGGACAAAATTTGGATTAGCTCCAGAAAGATGCCCTATCCCTTCTGCATGAAGAAGATTCAAAGGATTGTCTAGATGAAATAAGTTATAATTGTTGTGGGTGGGTGTTTTTTAACAGATAAACCACCCCGATGCATGCATGTATGACGTGTACTTCATTCACTTTGACGCCATGCAGGATTTTTCCAAGAAGGGGCGATCGAAAAATGCAGTCCCATCATGGTATACAGACAAAAATAAAAATGACGAAAATGCAGAAGGCCATCGATTAATTAACGGGAGCTAGAGCAAATAGGTTTGTTTGATTGCTGTTATTGCGTGGTGCAGGTGGTTTTTCAGGTGGCACCGATGAAAAATAAACGCTGCACAAGGTCTATAGACGTCAATTAATCTACGTACATATCATTTTATGTCAGCAATAACAGACATCGATAGCCATTGCCCGACTAATAAACAAATTCTTATCTGACGATTCCATTCGTCAATGAATAAACTAGAAAAACTCGGGAATTATATATAGGATAGTACCCCCAAATGACTATAGATAGTACATGTACTGTGAATAATTGGTCCATCATTATTATGTATATATAGTGCATAAGTATGCTAAAATCACATACACACATATGTACATGCCATGGGATGCAGAAGCAGAAAAAAAACATAATTAAGTTGATATTTAAAATATAACTGCAGGGATATAAGAAAGATCACGAGATAATCCTTTCTGCGAACAGGTTGTTTAGGTGGAGTTTAAAAAGTGTTTACTTCAACTTCAGTTACCTAAAAAGTGGACGAATGACGTTATACGTAAGCAGCCACGTGTCCGTAATGACGTCAATGGCGATAAGGTCGCCCTGGGCCACATTCTGCCCAAAAAACAACTGGCTTTTCGTGGAAGAAAATGTCGAAAGTTAAGCTATAGCATATGATCTTGACTTTAAAAATTGCTATTTTAAACTTGATTTGAAGCTCGAAACTTGATTGACATTGCGTCCACGTCCAAGTTAATTAAAAGCACGCAAACATTTCGACATTTTATTCATAACCGACTATTCAGTTGCTTATTTATTAGATTTCAAAATAAAATTCGTCATATATACATGCAAATGTATATAATGTTTAAGCCATTTAATGAGATCCGTCAAAATTGCCTTGACCAGCATTCGACAATTGAACGTTTTCTATTTTTTTTTAAATTTCAAGTCGATTCAACATCGGTCCAAAAACTATATTGATAAAATCTCGCTATGGCCCTATAGTTGATTTAATTTTATACTGTAAAAATACGACCAGAAAGTAGTGCAATTTCAGCCATTTTGAAACAACGTCTGGCCGTTTAATTTTCTGGGTATCAAACAGCTGTTGAGGCGAAAATTGATATTGAAACAGAAGTTTGTCAATTGACGTGTTTACAATTGTATATAACCAGTATAGCTTTCAATGTATATCCACCTCGAATATAGAGCAAACGATTACTGTAACGCGATGACGATTGTTTTGGGTGCAACTTAAAGTCATAAAATACATACTTTGGACTATGCAAAGTATTATAACTATACAATAAGGTTTTTAATGACAGCCTTAAATTTGATAAGAAGAAAATTCAATACGAAATGATGTGCATGATTTTTCCATCACAAAGGGTTGGACCGATGGACATTCCAAGGATGAAAACGAGAAAATAATATGGCGCTCGGGCAAAAATAAAAACTGTTTTCGACGTCAGTCGAAGTCCTTTTCAAACTTCTTATCTCGCTTGCCACGAAATACGCTTTCGAAAGCGTATAGGAAAATATTTAAAAAAAAACATTTTTTGACAAATGTGTTTTTTGGTCGAAGCTCCCATTGGCTGCATATAAAGCAGGAAAATCAGGAGGAAAAATGCGCTTTTGCGGAAACGGAAAGCTGCAGATTGCTATATCGTATAGATCAAAAGGCAAAAAGATAGCGACATTTCGTGAACTTTAGAGGAATGTTTACTGAAATAGTGTAGGCCTAGCTTAGAACACTTTCTATGGCAAGATGGCGAAGTAAACATCGATAAAAAACCGATCTCACGTACTCAATGGCAGCGAGAACGATTCGACACCACGGTGCGAAACACTTGTGCATAGTTATCCGATTGTTATCCGACAAAACTAAATAATTTACGCTCAAGCCTCAAGGTTTTCCACGTTTTTAGTCCCATTTCAAATTTCCCGCCGATGTTTTTTTTTTAAAATTTGGAACGTCACATATTCGGATCTTTTAAGCTAATTTCTGGTTAATAACAGATAAAAATGGGCTCATTGAAACACTTACAAAAACACCGCGAGATGTCTTTCCATGTACTGAAAACCAAACTCGGGAGGTTTTTCGTTTCTTTAGCGGGAAATACGACGAAAAAGCTGCACCGGAAGCTGAGTAATTTAAAATGCGGATGGAACGAAGGCGTGCATGTGTGCACGTGCTACATATATAATTATAAACGGGCTCGTGCTCTCGTTCCAAACAGAAACACGACGTTCTAGAACGTCTCGCATAGTTTAATTCCTTCCGGTTTCGCGACGATGGAATTAAACTTTTATTACCAGTTGAAAGGTGAGTAAAATCGATAAAATCAATCCCTATATTGAATAAATAAACATATTAATACGCAGGCCAGAAAGCGGCGTTATCGAGAGATCGCTTCTCCCGAAAAGCGCAATATATATATATATCGGCATTCGAAACATTCGAGCTATTAGATATCGTAATCTATGTTTAATTTAGGGCCCAAACAACGTAAGCCCGTTGTTAAATTGTGATTTGTTGGGTTGTTGCATTGTTCGTTCCCTGGTCAACAAACTCGCGTCTTATTTCTTTTCAGAGATCAGCGCACTTGACATACATTAGGAAAACTGTAAGAATTTACCTTCGCCTTTGTCGCGAATCGCCTTGAGCGCCTTGATCCGCAGTTCTTCCACCAGATTCATTTCGATGGGAGGAAGGCCCGTCATGGTGAACAAATAAATAAAAACAACGCGGAGAAGATGAAACACGACCTAGTCGAGCGAAAACGCTTTGTAGAATGAGAATTATTGAGAGCGGCCCCGGCTAGACCGCTCACGTAATCCCAGCCGGCGACGCCAGGGGGCGCCACGAAGCCACCAATGGGAGAGAGAGAGAGAGGTGCTGGCGGACGGGGATAATTAAGCCCATTTGGTAAACGGCCAAAATATATACAAATATTTTAAAATAAGCAAAATAGCGACCGAATGATGCTAAATAAGGTGCATTCACGAAGCCTTAAGGGGGATCTGAACTGCATGCTTTGCTATGGGGAAATTTTAAAACCTACTTTTAAAAAAAACTAATTGTTATAATACTAAAATAAAAATTGATAAAAACGCAGTATTTTTGTAGCTACTGCATGATCAAAATTTCATAATTTTCCCATTTATAGGGAATTTTTAAAAAATTAAAAACTAAAATACGCCACTAGGTGGCAGCAGGTGCTCGCACGGTGTGTATTCAAAAAAAAAATGATAAGTATTTTAGTTTTTAATTTTTTTAAAATTCCCTATAAATGGGAAAATTATGATCATGCAGTAGCTACAAAAATACTGCATTTTTATCAATTTTTATTTTTGTAGTATACAGTAACAAATTAAGTAGTTTTTTTAAAAGTAGGTTTTAAAATTTTCCCATAGCAAAACATGCAGTTCACATTAATTCGTGGGCCCTAAGCATTTATATATTTCGAATAGACCTCTAGCCGAAATGTTGGCTTAATATTTAATTAATTGAAAGCAATAATGGATCTTGCCATTGCTTATAGAAGGCTTTTTTAATCGATGGGTCGATCCTCGCTCATAGGGCCCTACCATTATCCACTAGTTTTTCTGATTGCTTGGTATTGAATTGAATATAAATGACGTCATTTTGGCCCCATGCAATGACGTCACAGACACCTTCTTCGGCCCATTCGCTAAACTAGATGTTTTATCTCGTTTTTCTAGAGCTGGTTTTTGTGGACAACCCCTGTGAACATCACGTGAGAATGAGAATGCTACTCACTATTCATGCATGCACTAACTGTTCGTGACGTCGAAAGTAAAATAAATTTTAAAAAAACTAATTAGGCTTAGATTAAAAGTCACGAGAAATTCGACGTCATCGGGACCACCCTAAAATCCACTAAAAAAAATTACATGTACACAAATCAAACCCATGGCCAGTGGCCAATTAAGATTAGGTATATTTTGGTGCGCGCATTTTTCCTCGTGCCCAAATAAATTCATTCTAGCTATTTTCATATTTAAGTTACCAAACTGATATCAACAGCAAAAAAATATAATTCTAGGGAAATTTCGGTCACTTAAATTGAATTGAAAAAAAAGTGGACGTCGTTGGAGAACGAACATCGCTTCTGGGAATAGTCCATTTGATTTCCAGTCACGTGCCATTTGGGGATTTCCCCCTCGGAGCCCCTGGGCGCCATCTATGATGCTTTCAGCGCAAACCACTTTTTCCTCTTTTCTTTTAGGTTTGAATGTTGAAATTAATTTTTGTTTTACACAATTTACTGTATTTTCAAGCGCGACATTTCGTCCTTAATTCGTATTTTCTACAGACACCGAATTTCGACAGTGTCTTCATGGATTAAAAAAGAATCGAAGGCGACGAGAATTACAAATTGCAAAAAAGCAAACAAGAAATCTTCATTCTAATCACATTTTTAAAAAAAAAACAGTATGAAGAATCCTAGATTTTGTGAATCGTGAATTTTATGAAAGCACGGCGGAACACGTGGCATGCAGCTAGCGGACGGGGGAAATGTTTCAAAACATTTTACATGTACATGTATATGTATATTGGTTTTGATCGCAGATTATGAATCTTTATAAGTGCAGATTTTTATTACGTTTCGTGCAATGGCCCCATCCGTCCTACGAATGCTAAAAAACAGGATACAACAGGAAAAACAGGGACTCCTATATACGATACATTAGGGCCATTTTAAATCTAAAAAAATAAAGTGTTAAACTCTGCCCAGAGATGGCGCTGCGACGAAGGGAGCTAAAAGCGCCATCTCGGGGCGTAGAATCCAAACTCGACCAAAAATGGTTCAGTAATCCCACATGAAATGACCCCTATTAAATTAAGCAACAGAAATAAATTAACTTATAGTTTGTAGAAATTGTGCCACTCCTAATCCCTAAGGGCCATACGTCCTAGAAGTCCAGTAGCCCAATTAAAAGGCAGCTAAACATACTTCCATTTCTTTTGCTTTTTTATTCTCTTAATTCTCTATTTTCTCTATTTTTAATGCATGTACATGTATGTACCGGCCGTATGCAGTTAATTTTTTGTATAAAAGTAGTATTAATTTGTCGCTCGATCTACTCCATTTCTTACATTCGGCGTGAATTAACGTTAAACTGTTAATAAATCTAATCGAAATGGAGCGAATTGAAAGGAATGCGATGTTCTAGATCAGAAAGGAGCTAGACTAAAGTGTTGGCTTTTTTTTACCTCCAAATTAATCTTGAATCGAGGTTTGGAGGTCAAACGCCTCGCCAAAGTCAAGAGGAAATTCATGGAAGGTTAATTAATAGGATCACGCCATCTTGCAAATGCTAATCGTATACATGCAATGCAGAATGTAGCTGGAGGGATTCTCGTGTTAATTAGTTTTCAATGCTCTCGGGAAAGATTAGAAATTACAGACATTTAAAAATCTCAAGACCCTATAGCTCCTAGAATTTCAAGAAAGTAGTGGATCCATTAAAAAAATTTCTATAGGAGAATGCAGTTAAAAGTCCTAAGGATCAAAACTATTAAGGGCCCTTCGAAAGAGTCCCTTTTAAATTAAGGTTTTGGGAACTCTATAGTCTTTAGGACCCTCTAAACGATCGAGTCCCAAGATTTCCATAAAATCTTAGGACCCAATTAAAGGTATATTTGGACCCTTCGAGAAATTCTCTAGAAGTGTGCATGGGAGAACCTTAAAAGGTCTTCAGGTGCCCTAAGAATTAATGAACTAAAGGAGTCAGAGGACCCCCTGAAAGCCTTAAGATTCCCTAATAGCGTCGAGATTAAAATTATCCTAACCGAATACAAAGGTCCTAAAAATGTTATCCTAGACCTGCAAATCCATTATAAATTTAGAGTAGGGATCCCACTTAGATAGTAAGATTACCTTTGTTTTGTTGAATTTTAGTTAATTTGCGGTAATATAAAATCGGTCAAGGTCCCAACAATGAGGGCGAAACAAAAAACAAACAAGTTAACGAACATTTTTTTTTTGTTTGCTACAAATAAATATAAAACACATTTTACAAACTTCTATTTTGATTTCTCATCCAGTGACGTCTTTCAACACATTTAAAAATGTTTAAAAAACATTACGAGAAACTATTTTTTTTTTGTTGCCCAAAGACGCATTTTTTATCTTCGAAGATTGGCTTCTGCTGTTATTTAACCAATTTATGGAAGAATGTGGGTTTGTTTTTAACCTCGAAAATTAATACGCTTTTTCCCATCCTTAAAAATGGCAGAGAATTAACGATTCTATTACATTTATAACATTTGATTTAAATTGAAACATCTTTTTGATGTTTTAATTTTAAACCTAAACCGATCCCCAAATTTGTATTTTTAGCCGAGGTTGGCAAGTTTTTCATCCAACAAGTGTAGAAAGTGGTTTTTTTTTTCATAGTTTACTTTTAAAACACTTTCTTTCTAATGACCATCACAAGTTAAGACACATCTCAGAAATAAACCATGCAGAAGTTAAAATCAGAGTCGAATTCAACTTGGGATCAAAAGTACTCCTATTAAAATGGTTCATATATGAATTAAAAATCGTTACTAATTAAAATAAGCATTTTTAGTAGGTTATCGAATAGTCGTGCCATTAAATAGGCGTTTACGTAGAGACAACTTTCTTTCCTCCCCCCCCCCCTCCATTTCTTGCATTAACTAATAACTGGTAGTTAAGAGATAATTTTTTTTAGTTTATTAAGTTTTTGAAAAAGGGAAATTTTCGGAATGCGGTACTTTTGTTATCTCTGAAGTATTTTCAATTAAAAAAATCCTGTGTTGATTCTTGAGCTCCCCACGGTGAGGCTTACCGCATTTTACCATTTTCTCGGTAGTTTCTATAATGAGAACCTTGAATTTATGTTTCTCCCCCTTTTAATATGCGAGCCGTTTGCCCATTTATAAATCATTTCCGTTCAAGGGCTTCTAAAACTGCTAATTAATCTCGGTTTGATATGCGGAAGAAATCAAAACCAGATTAGCATTTTTTAGCAAAGTCTTCGGGCGATTCGAGTTTATATTCGGTCTTAACGATTTTTCAAAACTCGTTCGTCGCTAATTTCGCACGCTTTTAAAATTCTATCGTCCAATTTTCAATTTTTATTGTTAAAAATTAGACGAGGAAAACTTGAAACAAATTTTAAAATGGTTAGGTTAAAATTTGGTCGCCGAAATAAAGCGTAAAAATAAAAATGTAAAAATGGGCACTCTAGTTTTTGGGCCTTACGAGAATAAGATGGACGACACGTATTAATAATGTATAAAAATGTTGGTAAAATAACCTTTTATTAACGAAATCCAAACGATGAGCGGTGCTAGATCAGCTGCCGTTCGGGGCGTAGCGAATGTGGTCCATAGCTAGCCATTCGTTGGTCTCGGACATGGAAAGCTCGAGCATCTTGTACGCGTTCTTGGGTTTAGTCTTGCAAGTCACTACGTGCGAAAATCTTTTAAACGTCTCTGTGCAAATGAAGTACTGAAAAATTTGGGAAAAAGCTATAAATTAAGACCTAAAAACTTGGGTTAAATCGATGTGCCCATGTCCCATCCTCGAGAAAGTTTTTAGCTAAAAGATTTTAGTTATACCAAATTTGTTATTTTCTTTAAAACAGGCTATCAAGAAATTCCAGGAATGAAAACCTTGCGGGCAACCTCGTAACGCT
>JAQGCC010002343.1:0-18857 GCA_034698905.1 Xestoiulus laeticollis | reverse complement strand
AAATTCCTGATGCATACCCGGGGTCGACCAAAAGTCCTGAGACATACCCAAGGGTCAACCGAAATGAAACGAACCAAAGGGAAAAAATTCTCCGGGTGTATATACAGGGTGTTTTTGAACTCATGGTACAAACTCAAACTGGTGTTAGAGTCGACCATGGCAAGGTAATCATTTTTCAACATAGAATCTAATTTCCAAAAATCACTATTAAAAAGTTACAAGACAGGGATGTGCGGTATTATCTTGATGCTACTTTTGGTGCCCAATGGATTGGCAGAGGTGGGCCTGTTGCTTGGCCCCTAGGTCTCGAGATTTGTTATTCCTGGATGTTTTCGATGTGAGGCTTGCATTAATCTAAAAAAATTATTATCTAAAAAATGGATTCATGTAGGCCTATTTTAGATGCATAACATGAAATTGTTAAATTTCAGACGAATGTGTTTTATCTTCTTCAAGTTTGCTCAAAACTGTATGGCAATCGATAACCTTCAATATAAAAAAACTATACTCTCGCAACATTCGAGGACGTTGCTATAGCATGTAATATGTTTTGTTTATTTGATGGCTGTACGTTTTCATGTACATTTACAGCGCACAAAACCTTCTGGCGCGCCAATTTTTTTTTCCATTAATATAATATAATATTTCAATTTTCCTTTAACTCGTCAGTTTATATTACAGTAGACTCAAAAAGTTTTGAGTTTAATATCTACATCGGGTAAATTACCAAAGTTTTGTTGCCTACTTTAAACTTATGAATAAAGCATGTTCATATCAAAACATTTTAATTAACCTGTCTTATTTTTTATGCTAATGTCACACAGTATTGCTCTATAAGATGTCATGGATGCTATATTGACTTGCCATTATTTCATCCATCATTTTCACTGTCCTGTCTGATATAGCCACGATTTTTTTAAAGGTGATGGAGCTTGTAAATGCAGAACAATCACATTTCCCTGTGTCGTGATTGAAATGTATTCATGACTGATATAGAATTCAATATATTATATAACTACAAACTTAAAGCTCACTTTGCTGAGTCTTGTGGCAAGAATTAAGCATCAGCTGGAAAAAAGCACTTAGTAAATTTGGGAGGTGTTGGATGGATGATTAAATCCATACATGAACTCGAGGGGTGCATTTTTTTAATATTAAATAAAAATCTATAACGATCACTTCACTCGTATTAGTCCCAATTAAGAGTTTTCTTTGGAATTGTTCGACTTGGCAATCTCGTTTAATGACAAGAATGCCGCTTAATTACTACGCTTGATATGAAAAACAGTTAGTAATTAAGCGATTCTGCCGTTTTATCTTTCATTATGGGCTATTATTACATCTCCTCGGTACAATGAGCCATTTATTAGTTAACGCCCCTCGCCAATACTCCGTTCTCATTATGCAGTTTGCCTTTTCAAGGCAATTTGCATAATGCGGGCATTGTTGAAGGCAAACTTTATTATTTATATTACGATGCACAACCGCCTTCTGGGTTATAGAGCTAACTGTCTATCCTATATGACAGAAACTGTGTTCTACCTATTGGAACTAATTGATAAAGTTGTACACATGCGGAAGAGTTGGAGTGCTGTTTCATATTATCCTTTGGAATTATAGGACATTGTAGCGGTGGCATAATCTCCTTATTATGGTTCCAAGAGAACATTCTTCAAATAGACAATTTAAAAACGTATTCGGTATAAGCCAAGCTATTTCAACTAATTCATGAAAGAATATACTCCATTTGCAACATCTGTGCCCGACTCTAATTTGATTTGAAGGATCGTTTTATGTTAAATACCTTTAGACCTTGGTGCATCATGTAAATCCTAATATCAGTTTTATATCAACCATTGTTTACATACTTCTGGCAGTCTTTATAGCGTGGAATAAAATTGTTGAACTACAAATGGAGCCAATAAAATGAATACAGTTATCGAAATATTTGAAACAAATTTTGCTCACATTATTATTTGAAAAATAATGTTAAATTTCTTCCAGATTGGTAAAACTTCAGTATTGTTATTAAAATAGCTGATACAATACACTGCAAATCGAAATATATTAAATTAAGATGAAAAGTTGATTTCGCCACTTTGTTTATCCTAAAATATGATAATTTTTAATAAGTATATATGAAATCTTGATTTAAGTTTAATGTAACTGGATATTTTAGTGAAATAATGAGTAAAGAAATGTTTACTTTGGCCATAATTGTCCATAATTGACCATGTTTGTGGTCATTTTATACCTTACTAACAGCAATTGTGGATTTGACACTGATTCATCGTAGCAATATGACCATGGTTGAAGTAATAAAATGACTGTAATTTCAATATTGTATTTATCAATGTTGTATTTAATACAAACTGAAGGCTTTTCATTACTTTAAGCTATTGTATGAAAACGATCAACATGAATTTCACTAATTAAAATGGTATTAAACGTATTTACAGAAGCTGTAGGCCAAACCATTAAAATGTATTCTGGACGTTTGCTCATTCATGCCAAATGCACACATGTATTCTTCAGCTAGACATAACATTTTAACCATTTTACCAACTTTAGTTTCAAGATGAACTTCCATTATCCTCTATGAAACTCACCATTTAACTAACTAAGGAGAATGTATTTTTTTCTCGTAAACTTGCAACGACTGTGTTGCAGAATAGGCACATATTCATTTTAAAATAGTTAATTATATATTCACATTTTCAGCCGTTTTCAGATCCTTTGCAGAGGCTGTAAAATCTGTTAATAGTCAACTTGCAGCTCATATTTTTTTGAAAAGGGCCTTGGTTCTCTCCGTTAATATGCGCGAGGTTATTAAACTTTGCGACCGCTCGATATAATGGTTAAAATAATGTTAATCCGGCGTAGTTAATTTTCGCTTATGCCTCCTCTAATTATTCAACATGTTTTGAGAACGCGTTTAGTGCATTAAATGAGTCGGATTAATTACGCCGTTGTTATTTTTTCTTAAAATACCTTGCTTTTGAATAGCACACCTCTAAATGCGACACACCTAGGAAATGTTTTACCAAATGTGCTGTTTTTGCATTTGTCATACTCTGTATTTTGACTAGATTAAGTGGATTTCTATATTATATATGCGAAGTTTTGTTCTTTAATGTGATTTGTTCCAAATTATACACGTGTCTCAAATAACTGGAATCTACTGTGTACACTTAATTTAACAAGCGAGAACCAAATCTATCACAAATATTTCCTGCGACGTACCATTCCCATATATTTCTTATTTTAAGGTATTTTGCAAATATTGTCGCTGCTGCATAATGCCCAATAGTTTGTGTGTGGTTTGGATCAATTCAATTAGTGAGCTAGAGTTTATCTTTCCAATTAAGGAGATTGTTTCCATGTTTATTCGGTTTAATTTTGTACGTAATGGCCACCTTGTACCATGCCTGTTGACCAAATTAATTGCCTTTTCTGTTAACTTTGGACCAACGCCACAATATGCTGAAATTTGCTGTGTTTTGCCAAATGTTTATCTGCAAAGCCACTGCTGCTATCGGCTATATTTGCTTTCCTTGCTTATAGACAAATAATATCGTATAAGACCGAAGCAAGTGCAACTTTCTGCATGGACATGCACCGATGTTGATTGCCTAACATGAACAGCTGACTACACCAGGCGAGGTTCCATGTCAATTTCAATTTTCTTGGATTTTTTGGCTGACGAAATAACATGCCATCTGATTTTGCCAGACTTTAATTTCCTTTTTTTGCCCTCCTTTATTTGATACTGTGCAGAAAATTTTGGCAGCTACTCTGTTGAGCACGACATGCTCTAAATGGATAATCTATCATTGAATGAGCCCAAATCATGCAGGGGTCTATCAAAAAGTCAAACCAGATTAATTTTCCATCATGCATGTATATTTACGTCGAGTATAAATTAATGCATCACTTCTATTCAGATCGATATATAAACAGGTGACATGTTTAAAATATTTACCTAAACACAAAATTGATTGGTAATTTTATTAATGCAATTTATGTGTATTATGCATTTGACATATATTTTATAAACATATGGCGTTCTAAATATTATATGAAGATTTGTATAATAACCATTCAAGCAATTACTGAAATTATTACTAAAAGTTCAGTAAAACCTGGTAAAGTGGCCACCTCTGTATAGTGACCACCACTTTTCATAAAATTTGTTTTAGTGCATACTTACAAATTCTCTTTATAGTGACCACCTGTATATAGTGACTGAATTTGGCTGCCATTTTTTGGGTGTCCGTAAATTTAACATACGTTTACTGTAGCTAAATGTATATTTTGCAAAGTTTATAGAAAATAGTCGTGGCTATAAATTGGTAGTCATGATTAATATTTTTAGCCACGTTTACCAAGAAATTAATTACGTTCATATGTTGAAACAGCTTTAAAATATTTCTTTTCCAGAAGAACAAACGTGTAGATATTTTTAAATAATCCATGTTCATTGTTGGATTCTTTTTATAAATGTATAGATGAATTAAGTATGGCATGAAGAAGAAAAAATCACGATTCGTCGACTCATTTCTTTGGCTTAATGGTTTCCTTTCTTTATTTATGCACAGATTTATTTGAAATTCTCATTAGAAAATCTGTTCTTGGCAAGAGGGAGGAGGTATTTGAATAAAATTAGCACATATTGAGAAGTGCACTTTACAATTTAGTTTTTATGACTTTTCTTAATGATGGTGTGGAAATGCGCACGTCGTTATAGAAGGAATTCGCTTTTATTCCCCTTTGAATATACATCTTTGCAATTTTTACATCAGGGTTCAGCGTACGTTATATGAAATATGCTATTTTGGCATATATGGTGGTGTTGCCACACTGAATAGAAATTTCAAAAGGTGCATGTATACTTTGCAAGAGTATGCTCATGCAAATTATGTCGAAAAGTGGATAACGTGCTGTTAATCATCGTCATTTGCACAGACGGCTTTCTTCTGAGATTTTCGGTGCTAGACCATGGCGCCCAGAGTATTCTAATTACTTGTTTTGGTATGCAGCTTTATTCGCAATATATGGAGGAATAGAATAACTCAGGCAGTGTCATATGCAACTGTCTGCTTTATGTGCAACTGCTGCTTTATAGATGAACAACATTTTTCATTTCGCATTTTGTAAATTATCACACCATACATGAGCTGTGTTAGCACATTCACCCAGTTTTTTATTTATTGACTTCCTTTTATGAAAATCAACCCTGTACATAATCTCCATGGAAATATCTTTGGAGAAAATCTAACACCGGATTGTTCATTTGCGAGGCAATCTTAATTTTCAAATTTGTATGTGGCGCAGGAAAAAGCTGTCAGTAATTAATTGGGAATTCCTGAGGCACATAACGTGAAAAGTAGATAAACAATTCCTCTCTTTATGCATTCTGTAGAAGCCCTGTTTAATTAATAGTAAGCTAATTACGCGCATCTTCAATCAGTTTCGCTCATAAATACAAGAAATGACTGACGATCTAAGATAAGGTAATGCACACAACTCCGGGGGGTAGAGTAAAAATTGCACATCATGGACATTATTATTCATTTTCTTCTTATTGTAAACTTATGAGCGATGGTGTTTATACCCATATGCAAATTAGGAGATAAATTTCTTTTTCTAGCTGCTATCAAACGCTTTCATAAAAATAAGCAATTAATATATACATATGTGGCCTATAATACCAATATTAGCAAAGAAATGCAAGTCACACACCGGTTAAGGTACAAATACCTTTGAACCGGAAATTGCCAGCAGGTAAACGCCAATGTGTTTACAGAATGGGTGTGGTGAAAGAATTCTGTTTACCAGAGTGATAATCATACACGTCACCGTGATACTAAACATGTAGTTATTAAGGAACAAAATTGACAACACGTACCTTAATTTGCACATACATGTATTTGTGAGCAGAATTTTTTTCTTACTAACATGATGAGCTAAGTTTTTTTCCTTACTAATAACACAGCATGTACAGTGGACTCTGCTTAATGGGATAATGTTTGTCCCGGACTATTTTGATTCTAATATGCGAATAACAAAAAACAACATTTTTACTTCAAATTGTAATTTTATATGAATTGGTCTTAAATTTACGAGAATTTACAAATACATGAAATTATAACAAGAGAGTAAACATTGTTCTTTAAATTTTAATTTTCAATGATTTATACTTAAATGTATACATTTAGGGTGTATTGGAGTTATTTAAGCTTCAAAAACTCTGTCTTTGTTTGCCTAGTTCTTTTCAGTATAGTATAGATTGTTGATGAAACCAATATTTCAGGGCTTTTTCGACTTGTTCGTCGTTTCCATGGCGACTTCTCCTACAGTCTTAATTGTCATTGAGTTTTTCAATGATTTTAAGCATCTCACGATTCTTCAAAATTTTGCAAAAAACGTACTGGGCGTTATTTAGCTCTAAAGTCCACATTCTGTTGACTCATTTAGTCCATAAATCCTCCAGTTTTCTTTGCAGTTCCGTGGTAGGCCTTACATTTGCAATATACATGTACAAACACCTAAAAGGAAATGATGTGACCTGATCTTGCCAGCACTTTCTTTGGAAAACTTAGGACCAGTTCAAACATAAATGGAAGAGTATTAATGGCATTACATGTTTATTGGGCTTAATGATTCCATTAAGTGAGTCGCTGATCACAATAAGCGGTTATTTTCCAATGTATTTGTATTGGTGTGTTTTAGACTCGACAGTAGTCAATTCCCATTGCCACAAGTGTCTATGAAGGTCTACAAAGTTTACAGTATACTCCATGAGGATTAGTGTTTACTTAATGGTGATACTTGTAATGAAAACTTAATGACAATTTTAGTATCACTAATGATTGTCAACTAAAACTATCTTTGTTTACACGCTGTATGAATTCATAAATATAATCTCGTGATTATAGCAAATTCAAAGAAATGTTCTGTCCTTTAATGCAGATGTGGCTGCATCTACCTACCTACCTGCATGCTTATGAATTATTCGTTGCAACTGCAGACTTGAATATTCTGAGCCTGTTGTGTTATTAAAAGTGTTAAGTGAGACACTGCTCCGAATGACAGCCACTTATGGGAGGCTTAATCAGTCGGAGTGGTTTGAAATTACACTCATTTACTTGATGCATTTTTGCTGGATGCTATGAGTGGGACACTGAAACTTGACAAATTGAGATGAACGTGCTTGAATTTTTCATTAAATTGCATAGAATGGCTAGATTCATTAACTAACCGTATTTAGTCAATACCCACGGGGAATTAACATTCTAACGTGTTACTTTTATGATGTTCAATTTGAAGGAGGTTTCTATTCAAGAGTGGGTGAAACTAATTTTGAAATTAATGGTATGCTGATTGTGATTACCTTATCAAAAACTCATTTCATCACCATTTATTAAACAAAATTTGGTATTTTTTTTCAACCTGTAGCAAAAGCTAGGGCTTTATTTGAAGATGTTTTTTGTAGACTTTGTTGTGCATTTCGTTTATTATTCACTGTAGTGGAGATAAATGTCTTCATAGCCTGTTTGTGAGCATTGTTGAGCTTAGTTATGAGAACTTTGTATACACATGTTCTGGAAAGCTGTGTAAAGTAATACATCCATTTTAAACAGATATTAAATTCAAAATGCATGTATTGCGTGCAAACGCATAGTAAACTTATCTTGTACATCCGTCAACGACAAACTGATATTAGAGTTTCAGATTTTTTGGCTCATTTAATTTTCAGAATATTGCGTTGTGTTTCACATTTTTTTATTGCGTGTTCGTGTTGGGTTATGTCGAGAAATATTTGTAGCAATTCGTATGGATCTAGTTCCTCGTTAGCAACTTGTAACATTGTGTATATACATGTGCGTGAACATATGATTAATCGTATATTTTCCAAATGACATTGTTATAGATCGCCTTCTTCGGTTCGGGTAATACTATAACTAATTTTTGTAGTAAACTTTCAACATTCGCTGATTTTTTTTATTTGTTTGCTAGTTTTTTGCGTGTCATTTTTGGCATAACTCTTTGTATGAATGTATTTGAAATGTACACTGATTTTTTTTTATATTTCTGAAATTGTAAACGTCGAGGGAAAAAAAATTGTGCATCCATTTGCGAAATGGTTTTTTCCCTCCTCTAAGACTTTAAGACTGTGAGTAAATATTTGAGATAGGACAAACTGACATTGTACACTGTAATATATCTAAACCGTGTTGCCACGAACAAGGGTATACGCAGTAAAAAATATTGTCCATGCATTTTCTAATGAGTTTAGAAAGTTCCGTTTTGGTGAGGATGGAAGGAAATATATGCTACATGTGATTACAAGCAAATGTACTGCAGATATCACGTGTCACGTGAATGTGAGAATTTTGCTTGCCAATATGACGTTGAAGTGTTATTTATGCGCTGCTTTTTTATTCAAATACCATATTTGGGTTCGAAGACAAAATTGCACGTATAATTTGATGCACAAATGAATAATGTAAAGGCAACAAAAGCGTTGGTCTGCTTAAATTTGCCAGTAGAATTTGGGTGATAAGAATTTATTTCAACTAATGTGATGAGTTAGCCAAGTCAAGACATTCATTTTATCACATTCGATTGAATCTATGACGTCAAGAAACTACCCTTATGAAAAAAAAAATGATTGCAGACAACTTATTTGAAAACTACCAGTTGGTTGCAAAGTGGGGATATGGTCCATCAAAATTGCCCTGGTCGAAGGATTATAGTAAAGAGCAGTTCCAAATGTCTATTGGTATCAGTATATACATGTATTTATATCTTACCGATGTCAGTACAGATCTTACTAATGCTAGTACAACTTTTAGGGGCTGTCCATAAATGACGTCGCGCGATTTTGGCATATTTTTAAATCCCCTCCCCCCCTATGTCACACTTTAGTTACAAAAAGTCAGACTCCGCTCAAATATGACGTCACAATGCTCTGCTCCCCCCCTTGAAAACTATAGTTATTGTCATTGTAATCTGTATGTATAATGTGGCGCTGCACTTTGATATTGCATTAGAAAACATGTTTTAAAAAGGAGGTAATTGAAAACTGAAATTTGCAAAAATATTTTAATCAAACTTGTTATTTATAAAGTAGCGCATTTTGATTTTTTGATGTGACGTCACATTTTTAAACTCCCCCACTCCTCCTTGTCACACATCGTCACAAATGTGTGACAACCCCTTCCCCCCATTGCGTGACGTCATTTATGGAGACACCTTACGGATGTTGCTATACTGTTTTAACTGCTATTCATAAAATGTTTACTGAACGTCGTTACAGCTCGTACTGGGTCCCAAATCGGTGCCGGTACAATATTTGCTTTTAGAGAGATATTGTTATACACATTATGCTTTTAGACAGGTTTTATAAATAATGGAATAAACCCCGGGGTATATCAGTATAATCAGTATATTTCTAAATATAAGCTAGATCCTTCGACTATAGGGTGGTGGTATTTGAAACAAATATCACCAGTTGCAAACAATTTGTCCGCAATCAATTTGTTTCATAAGTGGAGTTTGGATGTGCTAAACTCTTGTTTCGCTTGGAAATATTACCATGGCATCTAAAACTTTTCCAGGCTAGTTGAGTGCATTTTAAACAATTAATATTGAACAAATAAACTGCATACAATTCCCTGTTTGAATAGGCCATGGATCTGTACCAATGCTACGGATACGTTGTCAGCGCAACTGATTAACAGCAGGTACAGCTGATCGAAAAATGCTAAATGGATACATTGTACACACTTTGACATCGTTATTTCAACAACCATTTATATGTGACGATTCCGAACCATATCCGTCCACCTCACAATCAATTAGCGTCCGTCCTCAATACATGTCACCATGCCTTTACCTTTGTGTCGACTATGAAATGGGGTCGTGCACAATGGAGGAGTTTTCGCTTTTGGTTATTTTGCGGAGCTGGTGTTTCCGAAATGGCTGTTTGCATTAGTTGCTTATTGATTAAACGCATTCAACACTTTGCCATAATGGTTCGTTGAAAGTGCATTCCTAACGTATAAGCGCATTTCACTACAGGTGCTGCAGGATCCCATCAAGCCGCCCCTGCAAGACGTGTACAATGGGGCGCTAGGATGCGCATTGTTGAGAATCTGTAATAGAATGCTAGGAAACAATTTGCATAATTGTCGAAGAATGGCAAACGCTGCTTTTCTTTCATATATATATTTTTTTTTGAAAATACAAATGTTACAAGCGAACAAGGGGGGCGCAACGGGAAATCGATAATCGACTATGTTTACATGACTCAGCGAATGCGAATTAAATAGGCAGCTCCTGAATTGAAACAGCACCTCGTTTCTAGCATCTATTTCTGTTCGGAGGGACTGCGGGGGGTGCATTCTAATGTGTCTTATAAATAATCGATTGTCTGGACTCTTATTTTCTTATTTTAGAAACCACGCAGAGCTCCATACATTTTGGTTTTCTCTGCGATTTTGTTTATAACTAACCAATGGGTGCCAAAATGTGTATGGGGCTTTTAACCTTTTGACTTAGGAATTCTGCCTGTTTGGTTCTGAACAATGGTTGCCTTTAAAAAGTGGCTGAAATTTCTCCATAGAAATGCTTTTCTATTCCTATATATGTCATTCCAGCTGCATTACATTGTTCAGCCACTTATTTGATGGCACCTAATACATGGTGCCAAAAAACACATGTGTAAAGTTTGTATAGAGTAGTTATGTTTGTAATTTTGACAGCTTTAGGATGCTTAAATGACATTAAAATGAATTGTTTTTGAATTCTTGTGCCATTGCACATTTCTTAGAACAGCTGTAAGTTTCTGATTTTAAAATGAATGGGGCCTTAAAATACATGTACATGTACTGTAGGTGGCTGAGCAGCTTAACTTTATTGTCATTGGAATGCCATATTATGCGTGTTGTTTTTACATGTATTTCATGCTCCCAACGTTTACACTCGTTTACAACGCCCCTAGGTTAGGTAAATAAGAAGGTTTCAATACGCTTTTAAAGTCTGTAAGAATAACTTGTTTAAATTTTATATTTGACTGGGATAAAAACAGCATAGTGTCTACATGACTCAACATATACAATGCATTGTTGGGCGAATTTAACGCATTTTAGCCAAGCTTTTAATAATGACAACATCGTAATATCTTTCATAAAACAAAATTTAAATAAGAAAATTAAAGCGAGATTTAATTATGATTTAAAATACGTCCATTGGGAGCAGTGAAGTTGGAGTGGGTATGCTAATTGGGGATATCACATTTTATTTATGGTTTCTATAATTAAGCACGTTTCTTAATGATATGAATCCTAAAGTTTCAAATCTTTAGTGTTCATAAAAAAGTGAAAAAAATGCATTTTTCTGCAATTTTACTGCGACATGCCTTGAGGCATGTTCATGTACATACATACAAGATTATAAAAACTCATTGCGGAAATCAACATCTTTGAAGTTGCTTAAAATTACCAATAAGTCAGCATTTCTTTCGAACATCCCAATAAACTGAACAGCCATCTCAGTACGTTGGGTTTCCATTGTTAAAATTTAGGAAAATTGATTCAAACATAATTCGCTTCCTTTTAGAAAATAAAGTTCATCTGTTTCTAAAAATGCTGAGTGTTTTTTTCCAGAAGCCAGACCAGAACCATTAAAACAAATTGAATTGAATGCTAAAGTAAGCACGAGCTATTGTTAAAATCGAAATGGATGAAGCGTAAATCTTGCAGAAATTCGCACACGAAATAAATAGCATTAGGATAATTCCTATTCAATTCTTTGTTTTGTATTTTTTGATTGCTGCACAGAATGGAAAGCCATAAAACTATCCTAAAGTAAATCTAAAAGTAATTCCGATGTTATATTCGTGGTATTCCTTTGTGGTTCTAAAAAGCTTAAAAATCAATTTTCACAGAGATTCACATCGAATCTTTCACAAGCATGCCTCTTCCAAATAACAAAATTGAATTTTATCATTCCCTTAAGGCGAATGCAAACACCCTATTCTGCTTGCATCTGCAATGTTAAATTTGTTCTGATAGTAATGCTGATCACTGCAATAAACATTTCTTTAAAAAAAAAACTGTCCCATAAACTTTGATTATGCTCGAACCAGCATACACAATAGATTCAATTTAAGATTTTCGAGTTTATTATTTTTATTTAAGTGAATGTATGAATAATAAAATTTAATATGCACAATGATAACCACATTCCATAGCATAGTTTTCCACGTGCATTAGTACAATGTTAAAATATTGTAAAATTTGTAGAACTCTACTTTAGCCGGCTGTGCCATCTTCTAGCCCCAACATAGACTCGATATGTGCATGTGCAATGAAAATGAAAATAAAAAAATTGAATTGAAGAAAAATCAAGGTTACATGGCTATTTTAAGGTTAGGTTTGGCTAGTCCTGCATTTGAGGCTAGAAAATATCAATATCGGTCTAAAGTAGACTTCTACCTAAAGCTTAGTTATTTTTTAACAAAACTGGATATATTAAAATAATGAAAACAATCAATTCACAGGACAGTTTTTCCCTAAAGAAAATTTTGTTTTTGTGATGAAAACAGTGTTCTTAAAGCTACTGTATGGAGGTTAGGTAAGTATGTCCTTTGGTGTTTTTTATGATTTACAATGTGTGTAAACTTAATGAAATTGCTTTTCCAGAGCTAGTTTAGGGCGAAAGAAGTCAGCGGGGCACCCTGTATAAAGAATTTAATCTTTTAAAAAAGCTATTGTGCACGATATTAAGTACTTTCACTTGTTTATTATGCTGGGCGAAATGGAGCAGCAGTATGTTTCAGGATGGTGGCAGCTGGCGTGAGTTTTTATTGAACGTGACCCATTTGATGAACGAACTTCCATGGAAATATATATTGGATGTTTTTATATTTGAGACCCACTATAGTTTCCTTTTTTTCCACTTTTTTTTTTGTTGCTAACATCTCCACGGGATCAGGTCTGTATGTGGGCCCACATTACGATTGAAACGCCTGAAGTACGCCGTGGTTCTGGTTGGCCATTAAAGCAATCTTTTCCAATCTCAATTTATTGTGGCTTTCGTGGGTTAGATTCTGGGCTTGCCATGAAGGCTTAGGAAGTGGTTTACCTAAGGTCTATCACGTGGCATGAAAGGGATGTTTGACACTCGAAAATTGGATACAAATTCTGGGAACGCTTAGGATTTTATTATAAAGCGCACACGTTGTAAAATGCAGCCTTCCAGCCCCTTAAAAACGCGAATTGCTATGGATTCACAGAAAAACGAATGCCATATAGAGATGACTTGCTTCTGAATCTTTTACGGTGAGCTCGACGGAGAGGTGGGAAAAACCGAAAAGTCCGTTTGGTTTTTATATACCAAAGGTTGACATTGAGTTGGATTGGATATCAAGCTTTATAGTTGCACAATGGTATATTCTATAATGGGGAGCTTGAGAGTGAGGGGTTTCCCATAATGGAATATACTGAGATGCCAATATAGAGATTATGAAACGATAAGTTTTTAGATAGGAAAATTAAGAATTTAAATATTACGTAGACAACTCAATATTACGGAATCTCGAGGTTCATCAATTCCATCTCCTTGCTATGACGAAAATGATGACATAAATGCATTGCATAGATTTATGATTAATATCCAGGAATTTTCGTAGACAACGTATTGATTGAGGTAAGAACTATGCCAAGTGAAAAATCTGGAGCTGTCTCATAGCGAAAAAATAATAATCATTGAAGATGCTAATGAGTTGGCCCTATGTGAGACAAGCAATTGGACCACATGTGACCCAAACATCAAAAGGGTTTTATTCTACTTGGTTCTACCATGTACAGTGTATATATGCACGAATTCCATTATAATAATATTTTGAGCTTATATCACTCTTAATAAATGAACATATATCAAGTTTTATAATTTTCAAATGGGATAACAATGTAATGTTATCTAATAAACATTGGATTTCATAAAATTAGATTTTTGAAATTTAGATGGAGCATGGCCTTAAAATGCAACGGAAATTCCAGCCATCGGGAAACCAATCGAAACACTGCATTTCCAGGCCATGCTCTATGCTGTTTTTACCCTAGCTTACTGTAGCATTTGTTTCATAATTTTTTTTATTTATAACAAGTTTGAAGTTATTAGTATAAGCTATTTATCTGAAAAAATGTCGTATTTCAGGTGAAAAATTGCAAGAAATCGAGGTTTAGATTAATGCCACTACTAATCATTGATATTGATTTTAAGTTCAATTTAGCTCCAGTCGTGAAAGTATTGATGCAAGTTTAACCCAGACATATTGCAATAACGTTAAGGTCGTTGTCTCCTGTTGCTCTTTATGTTAGCGATGCATGGTCATATTGGTATCGAGTTTGAAATTAACAGACAGAAAAATTTGCTCGCTCGATTGCATTATAAAGCGACGATGTTGTTTTAATTTGGCACCGATGAGAATTGACATGTCATGCGCGTCTCATCAGTATAATCAAAAAGCGAATTATATTTATTAGTTACTCGGAATTTCGTGTTATAATTCGTCCCATCCAGCTCCATATGAAGAGAAATTACTTGTCATATAATTAAGCAACTCCCATCGAGCAGCCCCTTTATAGACTGTCGTTTTACGTTGTTCTCGTCACCACCTTCATTTGTTTCATTAAATTTTGGCATATTATGCGTTGCCAACATTGATAGAATGTGAGGCATTCGTCAAATGATTTGTTAGATTATTTTTCCTGCCCTACATTGTTGTACGTGGCGCATAATGCAACTTTCAATCGATTCTTTCGCCGTATATACTCACTCTGAGAATTTTCTTATCTTTATTATTATTATATGCTCGGAACGAACATAAATAATAACACTATCAAAGGCAAGCACTATACAGACTTTTGGGAAATAAAAAAAAAACGAATCGGTGAATAAATAATACAGTTCGTCATATGGTTTTATGGCCGCAGCGATTTATTAATATCAATTTCCATGCAGCGTGATTAGGGAGTTGTTTACAGGAGAAATTTACAAGTTTTGAAATTCGTTTTGATTATATGTGGTACACCGACTGTATTTTATAATCTTGAAGCAAAAATGAGGCGAAGGGAAAAAGTTGCACGTAGTAACATGCATTTTTGTTCAAGTATTTGAATAAGGGGTGTAATAATGTATTTTTATATTGCCGAACAAGTCCAAAGGAACACAAATTCGTGAATCATCATGGGGTTTCACGACTTCAATATATCCATCGTGGAATAAAAAAAATGCTAGTCGTGGAATTAGGTAATAAAAATGCGAAACCTGGTGAATGAAATGCGATTTCTTTGCCTTAAATCTTTTGATTCAAATAACGGATTGTAAATGATAAAAAAAAATCTTTACCAAACTCCTTTTTATGTGCCATGGTCTGTAGCTCAAAAGTCCGAATCTGCCTTCAAGCTCCACATTTTTATTACGTTTTCACAGAATGAGAACGTAATAGGAAGCAGCTGGCAACTACTTTTTCATTGCCTTTCTTTTGTAACCCTTTTTTTTGTTAAGGATTCAATGGGCTTTGGTCTGGGTGCGTTTTGCAGTTGATATAAAATTTCAGAAGTGTAGCTGAGTTAAAACTCCATTATTTTTGTAATGTCCATACAGCAATATTGCTAGGGATTCGTGATGATACCCTTTCGTTTGGTCATTGGTTGAAAACCAACTCAATTTGCTGACAGCCTGAGTCTTATGCACTGCTTTTGTAATTCCTATATATCCACGTGAATTGACAAGAGCTGGGTGAAGATGACGTCTTCTTCTAAAACATAAAAATTGCGTATGTCTGGGAAATGTCTTCTACCATAAGTAAGATTCGTAATAGCTATCTAACAAGATGTTGCCTCTCTTTCTGGAGTGGCTTAGTATAAGGTTGAGGTTTTGGGAGCAATATGCTTCTTTAGCAGGATACGAACAGAATGCTCATTTCTTGGTCAGCAAGGTCACTAAGCATAACCTCGTTTTATTTTGTTAGTTTCTACACAGACATTGCTCTTGCAATTATAACCAACGATGAGCAGTTCATTAAAGAAGGAAAGGTCGCTTCAGGAAACTAACAATGGAGATGGAAGGTTATAACACTGCAATACCTATGGTACCAGAATTCTAGATAAGGTCAACACGGTGAACCATTATAACCAAGGTTGAAAATGTGCTGATGACTAATGACTACATGTATTGTGTCCTATCAGTCTTTTCTATACATGATTGCCAAATTATGTTATGAAACGTATTGACGAAGGTCAGTTACAGACTGATTTTTTGTGCAATGTTTCTAATTTCAAACCGAAAGCAGATTTCTCACAAGCACCAAACGTTGGAAGATTACCGATTGATGGTTTTCGAAGTTAGAGCCACACCCACCCCTTGGCACGGTTGTTGATGGCGTGGTTGGTTAATTACGTGACATTTGGTCTGGCGTAATGCTTTTTGGTTTTCTTATTCAACCGTTTCAATCGCTCTTCATTAGGAAATGTGTGTAACGTCTCTTAGGTTTATTACTTTCCTTACACTGTGCACATATGCGATGCATGGACATGTACTGTGGATGATTGCGATGAGCTGCGCCAAGTTAATTTTATTAGTTTTTGTGTTAATTTGTAAAGGAATAAAAAGCGTATATCACTTGAAATGAGCAGTTATGTGGTTTGCAGCGTATTAAGAAAAAAACATTAAAAAAAACCTAAATAGGCATGCGTTTAGGCTGGAGGCTGCTTGCCAATGCGATTGACTTAGTTTAATTAGTTAAGCTAGAGCTATATTATAAACTTTAAAAAAAATTCGTGGAACACTTTTGAGAAATTTTCTTTTATTTTCATCAGGACGAAAAATCTAATTTTTAATAAAACCTTCTCTATGTTGAGCATAATCATAAATTGAGCATTTAAAGCAACTTATATATACAAATTTTCTACCAAGGAGTAATGAAAATTTATCATGTTACATTTGACAGATTGAAGTTAACTCCTAACGGTATTTACGGTGCACTTCATTAATTTTCCAAACAAGATTGAGATAAAAAAATTTGGTTGCTAGTCGATTTAGTCATTTATTGGAGTTGAATAAATTACATTCGTCCTCGAAAGCATTTTATATGAAATTGCTTTCACTACTTCAGTATAAGGATCATGAAATTTTAACAAAGAAAATTGTATGGTTGCACTTTAGAGAGTTTAGTACGAACCCTTTCTACTTCGTCCACTCCCTTCCTTTTTTTACGAGCGCACATGCGTGCTAAAAACCTGCATAGAAAACATGGGGAATTGTACAGGAAAATTCAAACTAAGACTAGGACTGATCAAGAATTTATGAAAAGCCAGTGGAATATAATAGGTACAGAAACCTACCTTACTGACAAGCACCGAATTCATTAAAAATACTGTACTACTCACATGTATATTTGATCTGGGAATTTCGATTCCTTGCACCATGTTCGTTTTACAAATAAACGTTGTTGATGAAACTACCATGACCTTTTAAGATGAACCTGTTGTTCGCAAACGTCTACAACTGTTTCTGAGAAACCGTTCTCAGTCATCCAAAGAGGCAATTAGAGATCTCGAGAAAACCTTTAATTGCGGACAAATAAGTGGATAGGCTGCAATAAAAGTTTTTGGAAGGCCAACGGTCATTACGATTGCTCTTGATGTGACAATTTCAGGCTGTTGACACCGATTGTTATAGAGAAAACGAATTTTAGTAGAAACTTTTTCTGGCATTAAGTGTATTGTGAGACTAGTGGCACGATGGGTAGTTTAAGCAAGTGTTTATAATTGCTTCTATTGGCTATGTTTTGCAATCCCAACTTAAAAACACCAAATGTCTCTCAAAGGCACAAGTCTTCCACATATGGTCGGTCAATATATGTCTCTTCGGGACTTGATGCCATGTTGAAATAATCTGAAACTGGAACAGCCTGGTGACCAATTCTTGCTATATTCGTGCATTTACAAAAGTACTGGCTTAATTAAGCCACATAAAACTGAATCCTGTCCATGCAAGCAGGGTGCTTTGTTAGGCTAATGTGGATCTAAGCCGATGGTTTATTGAAAGGTCTGGACCACGTGAAATTCGTTTTCATTAATTAATAAAAGTTTGTGGTAAAGTTTGTTAATTAAAAGCCAGCAATAGACGTATACGTTAACACAAATTACTTAAGAAAAGTGTCTCGATCTAGTTCATAGCCAGTAGTTGTGTTCAAGTTGCGAATCTTATCCCATTTATAGCCAAATTTGGCTTAATTCGTAGTGACGGAGGCGGAGAGGAGCCTGGCCAAAATTATATTATACCTTGAACACACCTAATGTACATGCAAATATTGTCCTATCAGATTTTGGACCAGTAAAAGTACATTGGCATTATAATAACCGATTAATTTAAACCAAAATGGCGTACTGCATTTGCTGTATATGAACTTGAGCAACAATAAATTGATATTCATTATTATAGTATGTCATAGTATATGTCTTTTCATTACGTTAATCTGCTCATTATATGTACTAGCAACCTGGCTTTTGGACAAGTAAAACCTTTACTTAAAATTATCTTAAATTAAAATGCTCACGAAATAAGATTTAAAATGCATCTATTTCAACAATTTTTAATCCAAAAATAAGTTGCAATTTTTAATAAGTTACACTGCAAATGAAAACATCTTAAAAACTGTCCACGAAATAAGACGTTATGATGCATCTTAATAAATTTAACTTCAATTAAGACGCATCTTAAGAAATTTAAATTAAATTTAGATGCATCTTCTGCATTTCTTTTGTTTATTGTCCGTCTTA
>JAQGCC010002342.1:0-18862 GCA_034698905.1 Xestoiulus laeticollis | reverse complement strand
GAAGTACATGTAATGCCAAAAATTGGCTTTCCTGTAGTGCATTTGTGCAATGCGGGTAAGCTCGCTATTAGGGGTTTCATATACGAAGTACATGTAATGCAAGAAGTTGGCTTTCCTGTAGTGCACTTGTGCTCTAGCTGGTGTGCAATGCGGGTAAGCTCGCTATTAGGGGGGGCCTAATACTAAGTACAGTCTGTTCTTAATACAAAGCGTTCGTTACATCGAGAGGCTAGTATGTGAGAGGTATGGGCATTTTGGTCGGGATGAAGTTATATCGAGAACTGAGTGTACTTTAACTTCTCAGATAATATATTTAAAAGCACTCACTTCTCTAGATCGCATCAGATATCTCACGAGTCTTCCCCTCAGAACCGCCAGCGTTTGATTGTCGAAATCCGGAGGGCTTATGCCGGTCACGGTGTCGACCAAAACCTGCCATTTGGGAAGCTCGTTCTCGAGCAGGCGGATCTCGCGCTTGATCTTACGATCAGCGATGCGCAGTTCTGGTAGAAAAAAAAGCAAAAAAAAAAAAAACATTTGAGCCAGAAATTCTGCCGATAGTTTTAACTTTAATATCCGATGGATAAAATTCTGATGTTTTTGCGAGAGGTATCGGTTATAACCTGCTTCGAGAGGCTCGTCCCGCGGCTCTCTGAAAAACATAAAAAATTTAAATCGTAGACTTTAAACGAGCGATTCGACACGAAAATTCCAGACGTGATGAGCTTCGATAAATGTCAACGTACAATAGTTCCTCGTCGTCCAACATGTCTTCGGCATCGGAAAAATGCACGATGTGTTCTCCTTTAGGAAGAGGTTGAACTACGTTTTTAAAAAAAATCAGTTATGAAATCTTGTAAGGGCGGTTTAAGGATTTTGATTTTTTTTACCAGGTTGGTCCGGAAGAAGGTAGTACTGTTTCATCATGAGCCAGTGCATGTAGAGCGATTTGGGAGTACGAGAGGGATGGAAAACGTCCGGATGTTTCAGCAAGAGGTTCTGGAAAGTGTCGGCGTTGGGATCTGCGGACTAAACCAAGGAATACTCTCGTAAATACGGAAACGTCGGAGTCGGAAGCTAAAAATTGCGGCCCGGGGGGATTTTTTCGCTGGACACACTTACTGGACCCACGGTTCCCAAAAGCTCTTCTTCGGATTTGCTGAACAGCGCTCTGCTCTGCACGGAAGCGATTACTTCGGGATGAAGGAGCTTCATGGCGCTGACGGCCATCCTGGAAATGACTTGGTCGTAGAGGAGGGCGTACCATCGTTCCTGGACCTCCTGAAGCGTGAACTTGCAGGAGAATTTCACGCCTTGGAACACGGAATTCAAGTCGTTGGTCTGGAAAAAAAAAACGACGCGGCCAACGAAGATCAGAAAAATCGGAATTCGAGAGAGAGAGAGAGGAACTGCGAGAATCGGCTGGAGGACTCCGGGACGGGAGATTACCTGTTGGATGGCTACTATCAAAGCAAGATCGTCGGCCGGTTTCCACCTGCCGATGTCTTTCATAACGATCATTTGAGAGTTCTGCGAAACAGGGATTCGGAGACGAGGTTAAAACGGACAAACAATGTTAGGTAAAATCGAGGAAGGGACGGAATCCAATACCTTGTTTTTCTTGAGTCGCTTCGGAGTGGATTTCGGAGTCTGAAAAAAACCGAGAAAGCTGTCAAGTAACGCTAAAGAAACTCGTACCCCCACGCAGTGACTCATTCGCACCTTTTTCTTCTCAGATGGAATAACAAGACCGCCGTCCGCGGGCAGGAGCTCGTTTGCGAATGGCGTGAGCGGGGACATCCATCCCCCTCCTGCTCCGCTTCCGCTCGTCTGGGGACTGATGATCAGGGGACGGCCTCGACTCGTCTTCACCAGGCTGCTTTCGACCAGCTCGTCGTCGAACTTCTTGCGCTTTATGGAGCGGGAAGAGCTGCGCGGAGCGGAAAGACGCCAGATTTAAGAAGGAGGATGAAGTACGGCAGCGGAGAAATGCGGAAGTGATTGCTAACCTTCGTCTGCTTTGCAAAGCGCTCGAGCTTTCGGTGGGCGAACCTAAAGAGATGGATTTGGACGAACGCATCCGCACACCTGGTACGGCCGTGGAGCCGCACTCGGCCGGGGGTCGAACGTGGCCTCCTGAAATTCGGATTTAACAGCGGGTCAACGCCCGGGAAGTGCGAGAGCGAGAGGACGATGTGCTTGTACGTACCGGAGCCGTTGTAAGAAGCGATTCCGTCGTCGATGGACGCAGAGGCGTTTGCGGGGTCCAGCGACATCTTAATGCGGGTGAGTACGATTGATTTAATGAGGCTATCAGTCTGGATAAATTTAACGACCGGAAATAGACAAAAAAAACTTTAGCATTAGCAAATTTTGTACAAAAACGCAGACATTTTCTCCCAAATTTCGTCAGTTTTGGCTGGATCGATCGATGTATGGATAAAACGTCTGTGTAAGCAACTGTCATTTATAATCATACTTGATTTACAGTTTAGCTACAATAAATCATATTAAGACTAGTTCGTATACATTTTTTGTAGCCTAATTGACACATTAATTGACTTTTGCTGTCATGATATAGTGATATGTAATGTAAATTGTTTGTTAGAGAGAACGTACGTGTCCCACTTTAACATTCAATTCAACAACATTTCATTTGGCAAACTAAAAACGGTAATATTTAATCAAATTTGTAACTTATTTTGATAAATACAAAACATAAATATAACTAAATTTGGCTTTTAATAGCCCTATTTTTTGCTAATGTCACAATTAAGTTAATTTGACATTGAAGATGTTAACCTTACAAATTACGTTCCTTTAGACTCTAGGTGAAATTTAGGACATGCGTAACCTACCTTTTCAAATCACGATTACAGATATAGACATGTCAATTTAATATTCGTGTTTAATTTCACAATAAAACTAAAAAAAAACACAAATTTTTAGAACAATAAAATTCAGCGACTGGGGGCCGCCATTTTGGCCTTTAAGTGCTGCCACCATAAAACAACACTCAGTAAGCCGATAGCCGACTGAAAGCGAGCCGGCTTATCACTCGTGGAAAGCCGCCCTATTGTATAATCTAATGGAGGCTGTATGACGGGCATCGGCTTACGTTGTTGACGCTTGTCAGCTGTCCACGTGCCGAGTTCGATTACCCAGAATGCTCCTTGGCACAGGTGTCCTTATTCGTAATGGCAAACACAACGCGTTTCGCCGTCTTGCTTTTTTCTCACTTATTTCTACTAATTTTAGTCATATTTAACGATGTTTTGGCCGGGTGAGTACAATTATTAACTCCTTTAGACGGTTCCGCAAAAAAATCCCGAGATTTAGAGTCGAAAAACGTCGATTTCGGTCGATTTAACGGACCACCCACCAAAAACGAAAAAAATGCAAAAAAATTCGAAAGTTGTCAAATTTCTAACCAATTTTTTGTAATATTATTGTGGTTGTTGTTGTTTCTTTGCAGGAGGGATTTTTACTCCATTTTGAAGGTGTCGAAGTCGGCGAACACGAACCAGATTAAAAAAGCTTACAGGTCGCTAGCCAAAGAAATGCATCCCGACAAAAATGCGGGGAATCCTGAAGCACAGGAGAAATTCCAGGACCTGGGAGCTGCTTATGAAGTAATATGGCATTTTTAATATTTGGAGATTTTTCGCCTTTGTTGATGCTTATTTATTCGGTTTTACCAGACTAAAAAACTGGTCTGGGGCAAGTGTTGGATAGAAGAAATGGGTGGGGTAACAGGGTAGACACTGTTATGGAAGCTGAGATTGCAGGAAAAACAGCTGAAACCTCTCCAAATTGACCTTTGATCTTCTAGAAGCAAGTGTTAAATAATTGCTGAATTTAGTGATGATATATGATGAGGCTTTTGCCAGGCATAGGAGTGAAAACATAGAGGGGAATCGACTTCGGTCTCAATTTAAGCGAATCTAGTACCCAGCCAAACCAAAATTTGTCATGATGTATCCCCGATTCCAACTATTTCGTTATACATGCCCAATTAATTTTAGATTTGGCTGGTATATGTTAGGAAAGGGTTAACTGAAATGCGTTCTGATTGATCCACTCGACTTCTGATAACCGAATGTAATGCAAGGCTTGAGCCGATGAACTGCTACGTGCAGCCTATAGTGCCTGCTGAGATTACCGGTGAACATTTCAAATACCGTAACAGGAAGTTCGAAGGGTTACGGATCGAGATCTAACACTTATAAATTGCCACCAAATTAATGAAATGTGAGAAGCTATCAAAAAGCAGGACCAGAAAAGCTGACAGATTCTGAGGTGTAGCTCATTTCGCTCGTGTAACACTGCCGGTTTGTTGCAGGTGTTATCCGATCCCGAAAAGCGAAAATTGTACGACAAATGCGGCGAAGAATGTTTACAGAAAGAAGGAATGGGAACGGGCGGCTTCGATCCTTTTGCTAGGTGATTATCCCACTCGGTAACGCTTCGTATGTCGCGCCAGGCTCGTGTGAAAAAAATAACGTTGTGAAATTCGCATTTCAGCTTTTTCGGCGATTTTGGCTTCTTCGGAGGCAACGGGCGAGAACAAGGACAGGAAACTGCAAGAGGTGCCGACGTCCTCATGGACATCTGGGTCACTTTAGAAGAATTATACATCGGCAATTTCGTCGAGGTAATTTCAACGATTTTTTTTTTTAGCTTATTGCAATTCCCGTTATCGGGATCGAAGAGGTTAACGCTCGTGTCATTTTTTACGAAAGGTCGTCAGGAACAAACCGGTGATAAAGCCAGCATCTGGCACTAGGAAATGCAACTGTCGTAAGGAAATGGTCACGCGGCAACTCGGTCCCGGAAGATTCCAGATGATGCAACAGAACGTGTGCGACGAATGTCCGAACGTAAAGTAAGCCGCCCGAATATTACTTGTAGGAATTTCCCGAGGCGGAAAAAACCCGTACCGCATCCCCAGCGTAAAAAAATTTAAATTTTTTAGGCTAGTCAACGAAGAAAAGGTGCTGGAAGTAGAGATTGAATCGGGAATGCACGACGGACAAGAACACAGATTCGTAGCAGAAGGTAAAAAGAAAAAACTACAGCCGGCTCTCGATATAACGAACAGGGTGTCATAGCGATCTCTGAATCTTAAGATCTAAGCGAATACCTTTTACAGGTGAACCTCATTTGGATGGCGAGCCGGGCGATCTACGATTCAGGATACGTGCTCTACCGTAAGCATTTTAAAGCGATTTGGTGAATCGAGGATAAATTATGCGGTTAAATCTTAACGCCAGAAATCGTTTCAGGCACTCGGTTTTCGAGAGAAGAGGAGACGATCTTTACACGAACGTAACGATTACGTTGTCGGACGCGATAGTCGGTTTCGAAGTGGACATTACGCATTTGGACGGTCACAAGGTCCACGTCGTGCGAGACAAAGTCACGTGGCCGGGAGCCAGGATCAGGAAGAAGGGAGAAGGAATGCCAAACTACGATAACAACAACTTGCACGGCACTTTATACATCACGTTCGACGTCGAATTTCCAAAAGGCGAGCTGACGACGGAATACAAAGAGGGTGAGTCCGAGAAAAAAACGTTTACTTATTTTTAAACCGAGAGAACATCGTCCGATTTCTGGGGTTTCGTTTTAACGGATGCAGAAGAACTCGCCGTTCGTTAAAACTAAACCGCTTTAAAAGAAACGGATGATGGACGGTAACCGTTTAAGAATCTTCGTTCTCTAAAACCTGGTTTTTACGTTTAGCTCTTAAGAAAATCTTGAACCAGTCGCCGGTAAACAAAGTTTACAATGGATTAAGGGGATACTAGGATATAAAAACTTAAATTAATAAACGAGAAACAAAAAAATCACCACGATTCGGTTGATTCGAGCGCCGCATGCCTGCAATCAGCTCGATCAAATTTTTACGATTAATAGTCGATGGGCGTTCGTTCGATCGACGTCGAGGCACCGCTTTCGTATCGACGTTGGAAAAAAAAGGGGTTGAAATGATGTTACGATAATGCCCTCGTTGAATTTGTAGCACGATTAACGCGTTGACAAATTTTAATCACGATATCTTAATCGAATTTGAAACTTAATTTCTGATTGCCAAAACGTAAAATGTCCGAAAAAATTTCAAAACGTCGTATTTACATTCCCGATTTCATGCTCGGAAATAAAGAGGAGAAAAAAAATACGAAACTGCGAAGTTACAGTTGGAAAAATTTAATTAAGATTTCACTGAATTAAAAAAAAAAAAAAAAAAAAAATGGAAACAACATTGCGAACGCAGATCAATAACGGCGAAAACGGACACGGCTCGTCATTTTTCAACCGAAAAAAATTCATTGAAAACGAAACCGATTTTGCAAATATTTAAATAAAAAATAATTAAACTAATGCCAAGTTTCCTCTTCGAGCACTCGTTTTACGAACGCACTTCACGTGAACTGTTGCAAAGCAGTCTTTACCCTGAAATACGAAAAGGGTTTCAGTTATCCACTAGTAGACGACATCACGGATAAAATTCGATCGAGATTTACGTACTTGTCGAAGAGAGTCATGTCGCTCGTTGTCAGCAACTGCTGAAGCAGTTTCTGTACTCCCAAATCCTTCAATTTGCTCTGCCTTTCCAAAGCGCCTGAAAAAAATAATTTACGAGATGATGTTAATCTATCGAGCCTATCGATAACGGCTTTCCGAACACCCGAACTTAACGAAACACTCGTTTAATCTCACCTTCATCGCCGTTCCAGATTAAATTCGATATGCAAAACGTGGCCGCAATTTGCAACTTTATGTTCGAGTGCATCTATAAAAAAATACAAGTTGGCACGAAAGTCAGCCGAGCGAATTTAACGAAAAAAAAATACTTAATTAAAGATTTGCGCTAACGAAACCTTACCATGTAGCTTCCGAGCTTCTTTAAAACGTCCTCGTTGGACATTATGAAATGCTTCGCCGTATCGCCGTCCGCTATGTTTGCCAAAATGCAAAGAGCCTGCCGTAGAAACACGAGAATTTTAGTCGCGGATCCAGATTTTTGTCGTTTAAGGAAATATTGCGCTCCTGTCTGGAATCCGTATCGGATAACTAAGATTCAGGATGTGGAAATGATCCCATCGAAAGGGAAGCCGGATTTGTTAAGGGCAGCTATTCCGCGAGCGTAGCACAAATGCTATAATCTCTAAATTGGGACCCATCTTATCTTATCTGTGGGCCTGTTTCAACGTTTTTAATCTCCCCGATAATTCACATCTTGTTTCTAGTGTTTTTTGTGCCAAATAATCATTTTTGAAGTAGACGTAATCATTCGAAACCAATGTCCGAGCTTCGTGCCCAAAATGGACGCTTGCTATCGGTCCTTCTTTTTTGCATGTGATTAGAGCCAGGGGTCGGCAACCTGCGGCTATTTCGATGGTCTTTAAATGTCACCATAATACAGTCGAATCCGCTTAATCTGGACACATCGGGCAGAAACGTTTTGCCCCGATTAGGCGGCTGCCCAGAATATGCAAAGTTTAAAAAAAAATTCATATATATGGTGTACAATATACCATAGGTACAGTGCACCATAAATTGTTGTTTATTCTTTTAAGAACGGCCTGAAATTAGTATGATATTAATCGAATTTTAATAACATTTCCAAACTACGAAAGTACACATCCAGATTTTAATTCAATAAAAATGATGATGTGTTTTTACGTACTTAAATCGGTTTACAAAAGGTGTCAATTTTGCTGTGTTGCGAATTCTTTATCCGCTGACGTCACGTAATTCATAATTTTCCAGTGAATTTTAAACAAGCGCTAAAAATTTTGCTGTTTTTTATCACTTACCAATGCCGACTGTCCAGAATGAGCGGATTATTGGCCGAAATAACCGGACCAAAAACATGTGCAAATGTACTGTCCGGATTGGTTCTTGACAATTTGGCCCTAATAAATGGCTACCCAGATTAACCGTGGTCCGTATTAGGCGGATTCGACTGTATATTGAACCAACAATTTTTAGCGGCTCTTTGAAAACTTGAGAAATTTTGTAAATTATAAACTTTTGGCTCTTCCGTTTCAAAAGGTTGCCTAGCGATAGTTTAAATTCACTTCACGTTCAATCGAACAATGATGCGTCTTAAGTCGCTTCTGACGTGGGAGCATTCTCCTGAAAATCGCTACGACCTCCGTTGCTAATTGCAGGCTATCCTGGTTGTGTTTTTCCGTGGTTTCCCCAAAACCTCCCTTAATCACCTATATAGGCACTGGTTTTTCGCCTATATAGGCACGTAAAGACGGATGCCGGGATAGTTCCCACGCCCGTATACTCTTCCCGTTAAAATTCTGGCCCCTTGACCCCCCTGCCACATGGCATACTACATGCTGTCTGCAGGGTAAGGAATTGAATTGACCTCCGTTGCTGATTGCAGGGTATGGAGCCGAGTTGAAAACTTACTTGCTCCTTGACCTCGGCCGTGTGATCGCCTTCCAAAATGAGGATGACCGCCTGCATGATCTGCTTGCCGTGCAGGCTCATGATGTGGTCGATGTGCTGGAGAGATAGAATGTAAAAGAGCGAAGGCCGATAAAGATCGAAAGCATTTCCGTCATCCGATAAAACGATATCGAATGTATGTGGGCGAGATCTTACACTTACTGGCTTGGTAGAGAGCAAGTTGCGTAACAGACCCAGCGTCTTCATCAGCACGTTGATGTCCGTGTCGGAGAGAAGGCGGAATATCTGATCCGTGCTCAGAGTATTCAAAATCTGACTCTTGATTTTCTGCTCGGCTTGAAACGCCATGTTCTGAGAGCGGACAAAAAAAAAAAAAAATCGGTATTGAGTAAAAACAAAAAAAAACCGGCGCAAATCTTTTGACGGGAATTCTTTTAAGAGTTGTTTGTTAACCATTAAAGCCCAGATGCCGTTGAGTCTTAAAGCGGGATTCTCTCGGCACGTTAAGCCGCAGAGAAGGTCTATGGCACCGGACTCGAGTATCGGCTCTTTGCTCGGGGAAAACTCGAGCAGGAGGTTGCAGAGCGTGGAGGAGGACACGATGAGGATGTCGTCTTGAGCGCCGTGCAAAAGCTGGAATAAGGGGAGAAGACGAACACGCTGAATTCTAGAGATTTCGAGAGACGTGGTTTCGTTTATTGTCTTTTGTTTTTTATATACCTGCATGAGAGGTTTCCAAACGGTGTGATCTTGGAAAGTTGTCCGCAGCTGCTGGACAGAACGCGATAGGCTGTGAAGACAGCGGACGGCTGCCAATCGGACTTTGGGGTTGCCGTCCGAGAGTCCGCTTACGATGTGGTCCATCAGGCTGTCCGTGTCGATTATCTTAAGGTGAAATTTTTAGATTTTGCAAACATCGGCTATTATACGATTCGGCTTTTAGCTAATTAGGAGGTCGTGGACTGTAAATCTTAGTTGGAATGATAGCCGTTGGACTCGGCTGCATTTAAACGAAGCTCGGCTTGTTTTAAGCGTTTTAACGGCGGACAATGTCCGCAACACGAGGATTAGACACCAGGGGCCCCTGTTCCACAAAAAGTATGGTCTAATAATTACGAGTGAAATTACTCGTAAACTCCACTAATATGAAATATGTTGCGTTCCACGAAACTTTGACTCGTAACTTGTAATTACATTACTCCGTACATTTACAAGTTACTAGCGCGGAATTTGAAAATGACGAGTGTTTCGTTCCCCACAAAAGGTATTAGTATTAGGTACTTTTACTCGTAATTTATATTGCCGTATTTCTACGGGTGAATGAAGTTTGGTAGATAATTGAATATCCTTAAAAAGCACACATGTGGTCAAGTGACAGTAGTGGACAGTGACAATGATTTACAACAAACGGGAACTAAAAAAGTTGACAAATATAGCATAAATTTTAATTTCAATTCTGAGCAACATTTTTGCTTCTCTTGATACCATCTTGATTTTCCACGCAGCTGACTAGCAAGAGGGCAGACTTCACTTGTAAAATATTGACTTTGCTCGTAAAATATTGACTTCGCTCGTAAAATATTGACTTCGCTCGTAAAAAATTGACTTCGCACGTAAAAAATTGACTTCGCTCATAAAATACTGACTCCACTCGTAAAATATTGAGTTGACTTGAAAAAAATTGACTTCACTCGTAAAATATCGACTTCGCTCGTGAAAAATTGACTTTGCCCGTAAAAAATTGACTTCGCTCGTAAAATATTAGTTCATTTTACAAGTGCTCGCACCAACTCGTACTCATAACTTGTGACTAGTAATTTATTAGTGTTGTAGTTTTGTGGAACAGGGCCCTGGAGATGAGCCTCTGTCACCTGCTTGAAAATTGTGCACGTAACGGAGACACTTCTGCACCTTCCATAGGGGGATCTACACGGGATCTCGGTTTAAACTCACTTGTGTAAACTCCGACATGTAAGTGCTCTCTTACCTTTTTCCTGATGTCTTCGTCGTTGGCGCCAAGCGAGGCGAAAGCCTTGAAGGCAGCTTGCCGTAAATCTTCGGCCAATTTAATACTGTAATCGATCTGGAAAAAGAGAAAGCTTTACAGTAATTCCAGACCTAAAACCGTAAAAACGCGGATGAGTGCGTTTTTTTACCTTTTTTATCTCCGTGAGACTGACGACGTTGGAAGCGGCACCCGAAAATGGATGCTCGGGCTGATATTTGAGGAAACCCGTGAGGGACGATATGAGGTGATCCGAAATGCTGGCGAAACGCTGCAGCTCAGTGTCCACTTCGGTAAGATACGCTAAGGTTTCGGCGGCCTGGATACGCTCCTCGTAATCCTTGTCTTTTTTGCACGTACGGACCAGACACGACAGCGTCTAAACGGGAGAAAAAAAAAAAAACCCGATGCAGATGAGGGCTTCCCAACACCGTTTAACACCTGCGAAACCATTACTTTGTAGAGTATTTTCGGGTCCTCCGGACTGATCGCTCCCGCTCGGCACATGTACGTCATGCTACGAAAAATGACAAAGATTGTTTTAGTCCGAAGAAACGTCGGAAACAAAAAACGAGAGTGGAAATGAAAGCAATTCGTACCATTTCGCTGCGGCCAGCTGCATCTCGGATGACCTGTCCCTCGACAGAAGTCCTACTAGAATATCGGGAACGGATTTGCCGCCGAAGCTGGCTGAAATACAGAAAATATATATATATCGGTTCGTTATCCGCCTTTTATCAAAATCACAGATTCTGGGATTGAGTTTTAGTGAATTTTTACGGACACGTTGCCACGACGGCAGACACTTTCTCGTTTTGGTGACACATCTGAGACAAACAGTTCAAGCTCGGCATTATCACCTTGAACGAAAAACACAAACGGAGATTTTTAAAACAGACGTTTGTTGATTTATATCGAGACGTAAATCAGTCAGGTATCCAAAGCCGTCCCATATTTCCTAAAAATTCCTATATTGTATTATTATATTTCTTTAAATTTCCTATATTTTCATTAACTTGTCTTCGGGAATGTTATAACCAGGGTGACAAACAAGTCCTATAAAGCCCTAAATATTCATAAAAGCCGTCCTATATTTCCTATAAATTCATATATTTTCCTATATTTCTTTAAATTCTCCTATGTTTCCTATATTTTCATTAACTTGTGTTCAGGAATGTTATAACAGGGTGACAAAACAAGTCCAGAAAGTCCTGAAAAAGTACTAAATATTCTAAAAAATCCTTAACTATTCCTAAAAGCCATCCTATATTTCCTATATTTTTGATGTCGTCCTATATTTCTTATATTTTTATTAACTTGTCTTCAGGAATGTTATAACAGGGTGACAAACAAGTCCTGAACGTCCTAAAGTCCTAAAAAAGCCCTAAATATTCCTAAAAGCCATCCTATATTTCCTATATTTTTGATGTCGTCCTATATTTCTTATATTTTTATTAACTTGTCTTCAGGAATGTTATAACAGGGTGACAAACAAGTCCTGAACGTCCTAAAGTCCTAAAAAAGCCCTAAATATTCCTAAAAGCCATCCTATATTTTTTTATGTCGTCCAATATTGTCCTATATTTTTCCTTAAATTCTCCTATAAATTCCTATATTTTCATTAACTTGTGTCCAGGATTATTTTAACCAGGGTGACAATTTCCCGTTAAAAGACCCCTGATTACCCTATAAACCGGGGAACAGAGTAGTGCGGCCAGCGCTTGGATCGCTCCGTTGTTACATAGAATGTTTTGATGCTCGGGCGTCTGAAAAAAAAAACCAAATTTTAAGATGTGAAAATAAGAAAGCTTAGCCTACGTTGACCCCGTTTTCAAATTACGTTACCTGGCAGCAGTTCGTGAGGATGGTCGTGATGCATTCCTGGTTGTAAATGGACTGCGGCACGAGGTGTACGAGATGAGGGATGATGTTGGCGTCCTGATACAGCACGCTTATGGGGGCGCACGAACTGCTGAAAATCGTTCGGAGGCAGCGCAGGCAGGCCTCGATTAGCTTCTGTTGGCACGGCTGCGTCAAACCTTGTTTCGGGAGGAAAATACGGGATTACAGAATGAAGAAATTTTACTTGAAATCAGGATTACTTGGGGATCTCACTTACGATTGCATTTTCCTACGTCAACTTGCGTGGGGAGGAGAAAAAAAACGGACTTACGTTAGAGACGGACAGCAGAGGGAATTTCATGTTGCTTAATATTGCCGGTTTTTAACAGCGAATGTCTTATTTCGATATGGATCGAGAGCTAGACAATGGGGTTGCTAAGGTAAGTTGCCGAGGGTGCGATTTAAAAAAATTAGGAGGGTGTAAAGTGGATAAGCGAATTTATCTAAACTTGTGTTTCGTGTAGAAATATGCGGAGGATGAGGAGGAAATATGCGGAAAATCAGCGGTTTCGATGACTGGAAATTTGACTTGGAAATGAACGCAGGTATGGTTTTCATTTTCTAATCGGTTTAATATTTGGGTGTTCGTATAAAGTTCTCCGAAAAGTGGATTTGTTTTTTTGAAGATTTTAAAAGCTTAGCGCAATTTCGTGGTGCAAAAGCGAACTACTATTTTGAAAACATTTACGAATTGACACGTTATAGTGGTGTTAAAGTCCTTTTTGTTGTTTGCGAGTACTGTTTAGGGACCCAGAAACTATGAAATTATGGATTTTGGTTGGAATTTTTTTAAAAATTTAGACTGAAAATCTAAAATATAAAAAATTTGTTGGGGGGTTAAGCTTTTTTACTCGAATCGCAGAAATCTTTTACGAGTTGGACCATTCTAGGGGTGTTAAGGTCCTTTTTGTAGTTATCGAGTAGGGTTTAGGGACCCAAAAGCTATAAAATTATGGATTTCGGTTGGAATTTTTTAAAAATTTAGACTAAAACCCTTTAAAAAGTTATTGTTGATTAAGCTTTTTACTCGAATTGCACTCGAATTTCGGTGGATTATTAAAAATATTTAATCTAAAAGCCTTAAATTTTATGAGAGGGGGAAAGATTTCGACTCGAATCGCAGGTTTATTTTACGGATCAGACGCCTTTTTAAAAAGTGAGGCTGATGATACGAGAAACTTGACATTCACGGTCTCAAAAGACCTAAAAACAGGCAGGAAAATTAGCAGAAAAGGAGTTGAAATTGAAACTGTAGTGTTAAAATTGCACAAACTAAAATTTCGGCATGTTTTAGAGAACTTTACGAACACCTCGAATAGTTTTTGTTTTTCTGTAGTTTGAATTTTTACGAATATTTCTTCTCGAAACCAGCCGTTCTTAAACTATTCGATACAAATACTATTGAAAATTATATACGAGTGCTATAAAATATCACTTTGGGACATGCCGTAATTTCAAGAAACCTTTCTAGGCTAGGGAATATAAAATAAAGCGATTCAGTGCTTTGAGCTGTGCAAAAACAAGCGAAAACTGAACAAATTAACAACCCCCGTTTGAAATTCACGCTTACTTGGTACGGAAAAACTAGCTTCGTCTGTTAAGAACCCTGGCCTAAAGCCTGCCATCTTGTAATTCATAACACAGGGATGATTTATGACACATCTAGTGCCTATAAAAGCAACAAGCACACAAAAAAACAAAAAAACTGCTATAACCTTGCCTAAGATAAAGGGCTTTTTTTTTTGGGACTAAAATGTTGCTTTTTTATGTATTTTCTGCGCTATAGCAAATGTTTCGGGATGTTTTTTTTTTTAAATGACATACCGTTTAAAAGTGCGGGAATTACTCCGGCTTCAATTAGGCTTTTTATATGTTCGTCCGTTCCTTTGGCGAGGCTGCCCAAAATGACAGCGGTTTCGACGAGCAGCTCGGGACTAGACTGCTCGTCGCTCAGGTTTTTTATCAACCTTAAAAAGGTGAAAAATTCAAGTATTTAATGTGATTTTTAATCAGCTTTCGTGCGTTGCAAACATTTTCAAAACTTTTTAAAAATCCGTATCTGTAAAACTGGTTAATCGTTCGCTATGTAAAAATGTCTAGTTTAATGGTTTGATTTTTAGATAAATCAACAAGTATCCAAAACCTAATTTTTTTGAAATTATTATTCACTTTTTTTGGAGGTTCGGCTTACTGAAAATTAATTATTCGCTACGTAAAATGCTACAATTTTACAGTACAACTTTTAGATTAGTTTTTTTGATAGATTTTTATGCATTTTTTTCGGTTTCGGTTAGATAAATAACTCAACAAGTATCTAAAATCTAATTATTGGATAGAATTTTGATTTATATTGATACGTTTTTATGTGAAGATTTCAATTTCTTATGTTTGCATCGCTCGACTAGGGCCAATTAAGTGTTAACAATAATTTTATTGGATGAAATTATGCTTAGAAGACAGTTTTCTAAAAAAAAAAAAGTAAATCTTGCTTTGATAAATGACAATATTTTGTAGTATGTTAGCAAAAATACGAGTTTTTAAAGTTAGTAGTTAGTTTTTACACGAAATAGTATTAGTTTGAAAATGTCTTTGCAAAAACGGGACTAAAACATCTATTTTTTAAGAAAACAGACTTAGTTTTTGATCTATTTGATATAAAATTACTTTGGTACAACTCCTTGTTGGATGACTTGAGCTTTCTGTCTGTTGCTGCCAATGACTGCATTTTTCAAGTGACTGAAATTGAAATTATAGTTTGTATTATTACAAAAATCTATCGAAAATATACAAAATTTGTTCGGCTATTCAATGTACCAATGGGCTTCCAGACATTTTTCTGGATCCGACGAAAACAGCTGATCCACGTACATCCTGTTGCTTTCAACAACCTTAAAATATCAGAAATTTTAGATTTTTAAAATAAATACAAATTATTTCAGTGCAGTCTTATCATCCCTTTACATTATTATACTAAAAATCGTCTAAATCTCAGCTTATAAGACGTAAATAACAAACTGAAGCTAATTATGGATATGCACAGGTAGTTTAAATCCTAATAATTGAAGTATAATGATTTTAAACCATATTTTATTACAAAATTTGTAATGTTGACATTAGTGTTGAATCAAAGTACACTTTTTTTAATCGTCATTTACTGAAAAACTACCGAGTGTTTTTGCTTCAAACTCGGCATGGAGCATCTCCAGTTCATGGGGAATATATTAGAAAGCAATTTTCAGAGATTAAAACATTAAAAACTAGATTTTACCATGAATTCTTGACTTCTACCCACATCTAAATCCGTAAACAACGACATTGGAAATAAGGCGATGTCGCACGACACTCGCACCTTAAGAAATTTAAAAACACGAAAAAATAGAAAACGACACCAGAATCGCCAGAAAATTATAAATTCGTGTTTTATTTTATGTATAAATTAAGTTTTTATAACCAATTATAGTTGTCAATTAAAATATATTCGATTTATTAATAAAAAAACATGTTTTTTTTCTTAGGGAACGTGTTTCGTATTACAGCGAAAAAAAGGAGATGGATTGTAAGCCGGCAGCCGATCACATCAGATGTACGGAAACCTGCACAGGACACATCAAAAGCGCTGGTAAGTTTATCTCCAAGGGGTTTATCTTCTTGGTTTTTATTTTAAATATCACTTCATTACACACCATTCATTAGTTTTTTTAATCAAATTTGAATGCTTAGTTCAAAAGCAAAGTCAACATTATAAAAATACACGTATATTAAAGCACAATAATACGAAATTCTGTTTTAAAAAGTGTCATGCTGTGATCAAATAGTCTAGCTACAATCCAAACATTTAAAATATTATTAAAGCAAATTACAGATGCCTAAATTGACACAATACTTATGGATTCTGCTGATGTGAATCTTTCGACGAACAAACTAAATTGTATTTTATATTGTGTTTGAATCAAGTGGTTTTAATCATATTTCCAATGACGAATTAGAAACGTGAAGAGCCCGAGAAGACTTCGTACCCTGCACGCTACGGCGCTCCCACGTGCTATGACGTAATTTCTGCGTTCTGAATTCTAGAAATTTTTCGATTTGAACTGTTCTTGGCGAGGTTTCTGCAAATTTTTAGTATTTTAAGGCAGTTTTTATTGCCTTTTATTGTGATTTTATTAGGAAATATACAATCTAATTCGTTGCTGAAAATGAAGATTGCTGTTGAAGGTTGCGCGCACGGAGAACTGGACAAAATTTACGAAGTTTTGCTCTATTTGCAGGAGGCTAATGGCATCAAGGTAACGAATTTAAAAGCACAAAAACATTGGAAAATCAAATCTTAAAATTAAAAATCCTTTAAAAATACCTAAAATTAACCACCCGATAGTTGCCTTGATAATAAACGAGGTTCACCTTAGGCTTATGGGGTTCTTTGTTTATACAAATGTTTGCGAAAATGGGTATACGTCCCTAAAGGTCTGCTCAAAGACCTTTCATACTCGTTCGTTATACCGAGAGGGCTACGCATTCATTCATTTCGTGACTTTTTATAACACCTAGCAGTTTTCAGCTCTTGAAATGCCAGTATTTTTGCCCCAAAAGTGCGTCTTGTCTTCTATCTAACATCGAAAAATACAATATTTGCCAAATGCTGGATGAGAGCGTACCCATGCATGCACTAAAGCTGCTTTTGGAGTATTTTAAGATATTAACTTTTAAAAACCAATCCTTAAAATCGATAAAAATAAGAATCTTGGGACACAACGGGATGTTCTTCGTCTCTGAACCCCAACCCCTAAGACATCAAATTGCCGTTCGTTATAAGCAGTCATTTAGTAGTGTGGGATAGTGAAGGGACCGACCGAACCGTTCGTTATATCGAGACTGCGATTCATATTTTCGTGTTTGATTTCAGATCGATTTGCTTGTTTGCTGCGGTGATTTCCAGTCTGTTCGAAACAGTGAAGACCTGCAGTGCATGGCCGTGCCACCAAAATATCTTACCATGAACACGTTTTATAAGTAGGTATTTTTTTTTTTTTTTTTTTGTTAAAAGTCGATGCTTGAGCTAGATATGCCCTGTTGTACTAACTCGATTTTTCCGTCAACAATAGGTACTATTCGGGCGAGGCGAAAGCCCCTATTTTAACTATATTCATCGGAGGTAATCACGAGGCGTCTAACTATCTCGGGGAATTGGCTTACGGAGGCTGGGTTTGTCCCAACATCTACTACTTGGGTGAGTTGGTGCACACTTGTTACGCTTTCGTACGCTTGGCATTCTGTAACGCTTCTTTTTTTTTACCCTCGTAGGTTATTCCGGCGTAATCAACGTCAACGGTGTGAGAATCGCAGGCATGTCCGGCATTTACAAAGGTCCAGATTACCTGAAAGGCGAGTCTTAGTTCGCGGGTTTTTCGTCACGTCTTTGTTTTGACGATTTAATAACTAAATCTGTTTTTTGTTTCCTCTCGAACAGGTCGCTTCGAAGCACCGCCTTACAATAACAGCACGAAGAGAAGCGCGTATCACATACGAAGCATCGATACGTTTCGCATGAAACAGGCAAGTGTTTTCAATCTCTCTCTATCTCTCTCCCTCTTTTGTATCTTGAAGTTTTTTGAAAATATGAAAATGTGCATTTCCTGATTGAAAAAAGGGTTTCTTTCGCCTTTTATTTCCCCGTCCTTCGTCAATTTCGATAATGGTCCAGGTTTTTAATTTGCAAAGTGGAGTTTCGGCTTCTTTTTGTAATGCTAAAAATGCCAAAGCTTTTATTATTATTTTTGTACGAACCACGTTAACGAGGATGGTTTTTGCGAATTAATTTCTCGATTGCTTTTCGTGGCTTTTTTTCAAAATGAAAATCAGTCGTTATCTACGAAACCATAAAAGATTTCAAGAATGTTTTTATAACAAACACTCGGTTTTTTATCATTGGTTCCGTGCATAAATGCAAGATTGTTATAAATTGCTTTTCTTGATTTTAAAAATTTACCAAAAAATACAGAAAATACACATTGTTCAGATTGCTTTATTAAAAAAAAAAACTGATTTTTTAAACTTTTGTTTGCTGCAAAATATTGTTTTTGAAAAAAAATTGTTAAGCGTGGCGTATATACGCACCGCACGAAAACACGGAGCAAAAGCAAAATGTCATGTTTTCATTTTCGACTGCTTTTTGAAAACATTTTGACGTTTTTGCTCTCAAAAAGAATGCTTTTGAGAGCAAAAAACGACGATCGCTCAAAAAGAGGCGGTCAGGATCAAAGGAAAAAAATGTTTTACTTTACTGTCGTCTGCTCTTCGGCTCTTTTCTGCGTTTTTTGGGGTGATTTTTGTAAATGATGGGAAGCAGGATTGACGTTTTTTTAGGTAATACAGTCGAATCCATCTAATATGGACACCGGTTAATCTGGGAAGCCATTTATTAGGGCCAAATTGTCAAGACCAAATCCGGACAGTACATTTGCACATGTTTTTGGTCCGGTTATTTCGGCCAATAATCCGCTCATTCTGGACAGTCGGCAATTG
>JAQGCC010002341.1:0-18870 GCA_034698905.1 Xestoiulus laeticollis | reverse complement strand
CGAGACATACCCAAGGGTCAACCAAAATGAAACGTATACCAAGGAGAAAAAATTCTCCCGGTATTTATATATCATATATCGCATGGGGTGAGGTTTATATGTGAAAATATTAAAAACCTCTCCCCATGCGACATATATACATAAAACGCCATGCATCGGAAGATAAAGCGTATACATGTATACTTCTTTCTTCTTACATATATAGCTAGGCTACATGTATACATACATACATATAATTATTATTTTCTGTCTATAATTTTAATAATTGAGATCAACGTTTAAATATTAAAATGTATTTATCTGACTTTTATTTTACGTGACATGAAAAAAAAGTTGTAAATGCAAACAGACATTGATCTCCACTTCGATCAGTAGCCATTTAATGTCCATAAGCAATTTATACATGCAGTATAACTTAAATTGTGATACATTCAAACCGTTGGACAGATGCTTCTTTTCCCACTAAAATTAATCGATTGCCCTTCTGTGTATAGCAAAGAACTTTACTTAAGCTTCAATTGACAAGATTTTTACCTTTGGGAGCAGTTTTACTTTAGCAACGAAATGCCATCAGATTAGCGCAAGGTCAACAATGCTATATCTTATATTTTATCTATAATGTAAAATTTCGCTGCTCATCATACAGTAAACTATATATGTACTTAAAGTTTACTGTATGATGAGCAGCGAAATTTTACGGATACCCGTTTTAAAGTACAATACTTTAAAACGGGGATCCGTAAAAAGTTTACATAAAAAACGCACTGCATATAAGCCTGCAATCATAGGTTAAATGTTAATTTAGTCATTACAGTAGATTATGCTATAGTTTAGCTTATGGGTCATTTTCATTTGAACATTATTCCGAAAACCACTTGATATGCACGTGGCACTATACGATAGCCCTGAGACTGTGTTTTGACATGACTAAAATTTGGAAACTGAATGCCCCAAACCTAAATGGCTCTTCATTTACATCACGTGTCAATTATGATGTCTATAAAAATGGATATTTCAAACGTCGATTTATTCCCAAATGTATTCCACAATCTCCGTTGATTTCGACAAGATTTTATGCTGGATTTTGAGGATAACACCAATTTTTTAACAAAGCTTCATTCGCGAGCATTCGATCTAAATTCCGGAGAAAAGTCACGAAAAACAGCTAGGCGTGCGTCAAATGTTAAGGAAGGAAGTACAAAGTGGCTTTCCGATTTGGCGATACCATTTTTTTTTTTACTTTTTCGTTGAATATATACATGTACGTGCAAAACACGTAAAATCCTAAATAAAAGGCCATCGGCGGGAGAAGGAGTGAAAAGCCAGAAATGGACAAAATCGATCGCAAAAATCCGCATTCTCGAATCATTGGTGTGTCAGGCAAATGCATTTGGAATTCAAAGATTGTGCGAAATGAGATGCCAACTTGACTCGGATCTTTTATTTCGTATACGTCGTACGAAATAGAGGAAATCAAGTGTCAAACCAAAAAGCTGAGAAACACTGTATTAAAGCTGCCAGCTTACTGCACGTATGGGGTTAAAGGATTTAAAATTGAACTTGTGGCTTTTATATCTGAAATATAAGGTTTTATTTTTTAAGCATATACATGTACATACGTGATTAATTTTCATTGATTGCAAGCATATTATTACATGTATACATATTAGAAACTAATACACGCTGTAGTTAATTCCTCAATAATTGCATTATCATTTTTTTTCCAGTAATTAAAGTTGGCTATTGATATAACGAACGCTTACGGAACGGTAAGGTTATATCATCGAGCGTTCGTTATACTGAGAGGTCTGCTTTTACACATTTTTTGCTTCTGGTTGGCTTTCATAAGCCTCCTTCACGTGAGCGCTGATAAGCACAAGCCAGGCAAATCTATTTTACCCCGCAATTAGATGCACGCATGAACAACGCATGCGCACATCTAATTACGCGGGAAAAGGGTTGCCGGCAGGAGGTCAAAGCGAGTTTGAGTAAAGGTAACTTATAGCCTTTTATGACATCAAGTAGTTTTTAATACTGAAATGACATGATTATATGGAGCGGTATATGGAGCCGAATGTACACGTGATACAAGTTAGTCAGATAATCAGCAATGCGAAATATCTACATGTAAATCGTGCTTTTATCTCAGAAAAAGCCCTTTTCAAATTTTTTCAAATCTCCATTAATTGCATGCTTACTATGTATTTGTGGTTAATACAACTGTATTTAGCTAAACTTTACATGTATCATGTATATCAGATGTCATAAGTTTTGAAAGGGTTAAATTACAGACCTTTTTTAGTATACTCATCATGTTGTATGGCTGCAGAGTTCTTTGCTCCAAATGGATTTGATGATCTGTGGTGCATTTATGGCTGGAATACGTTGGCATGAGTCAAAATACTGCTGGGACTTTTATGGGCCGAAGGCCCTTTGCAAACCTTGCATCACTTAATTATAAGAAATCCAAGCATGTTCCGAAAAAAGCTACAAAAGTCAAAACCTAAAATCAATCATGGAGACATCTGATTGATGAAGCGAAATTTACAGATTCATTCTACTGTACGTTTCTACATGTACATGTATATACTAGTAGCAGGACATACTAGTGCGTACATTACATGTACATCCGGGTCTGTAGGCAAGTGAAAAATGAATAAGGTGATGTTGTTGCATGATGTGCAGTGAACATGTAAAATAGTTTCCACATTCCTTACAAATATTATAAATGAATACATTTTTTCAAGCAATTTATTTTATCTCAACTTGACGCTACATACATGTACATGTACGCTTTCTTTACTTAAATTTTACCATAGCTCTCTGTATAATACCCCTATATACTGTACATGTATAGGGGTCTATAGTACATTAGTTTTACTGCAGTTTTTGTGGAATACTTCCACAAAAAAGTAACATTCTGATTAAAGCTACTGGAGCAATTGTAAGAAGATTGGAAAGTCAACAGATTAATGTCCAACTGCAATTCTAAACAAAGTTCATTATTAGTTTTATTATGACATATACTTGAATGTCCGCCATCTTTGAAATTTAAGAAATTTCATTCTTCATCAAGATCGATAAATAATTCCATTCGATTGAAATTTGCGAAATTTGCATAATAATAGCTTATTGATGATGATAATAAAAATAAATTAAATAGTTGGTAGAACAGTAATTATCAATAAATTAAAAGTAGTCAACTTGCGGGTTATATATACCATATGCATGCAACTAACTTCAACACTATTACCATTTCTCGATATAAAAATTGAAATAATTTATGTAGAGCCGTATAACAGGTTTTAAAGCCAATCAAAAAATAGATACAAATTTAATACATGTAGATATGTTGGTGACATAACACCTACTTTTTTTAGAACTCCAATAAAATGAAACCAGCTAGTTGAGAAATCGAAGAAAGCCGCCAAGTGTCGAAACTAGCGTCATCTGGAATGGATGCAATGAAACGGGACATATTTAAAACTTTTTTATCTCGAGAAGTCGTGATATATGGACAAATTATTTCGCCCAAGCATTAAAACAATGTATGCAAATTTAGAAAATTTAAAACCATATACAAATTGCATGAATTTTCAAAAAAAAAAAATGAGAAATGAAATGTTGATATCTTCTAGTAGATGGCGCCACATCCCGTCTGAATTCAATGCAATAATGCATTTTATCGTCCTAAAACTGGTTTTATCGAAGATATCGATTACTTAAACGTATCTAGGCGATGCTGTTCGCTCGACACGTGTTAAAATCGTTGAATTTTTTAGCTGTAGCAGGAACTAAATTTAAGGTCAATTCAATTAATCAACAGACCGTTTTCAGATCAGTTTTAGTAAGCAAACAAACTCGAGTTCAAGTCCGAACCATGTCTTATTCAACCATTGAAAAGGGAAGTCCAAACACTCTGGATTACCGCATCTATTTCAGTAAGTTACTGAGTGTTCCTTATATATCTCCTTATATAATCTCATAATTTGCATAATTAATATATGTTAGCTCCTAGCGAATCCCGTGAAATCGGGAAAATGAAACATACCATTGGTTTTAACCTTGTAAGGATATTAAATCCGAAATTCAGGGTCCCATAAATCATGAGTTTCTGAACTTGCATTCATTCACTACCCTTGACCTAGTTATTAACCGAACTTCACAGAAGCTTACGTGAGATCATACAGATAACCTATCAATCTTGCATTACTTGATTCAACAGGTGATGGTAAAATGTCATATATTGATAAGACAAAACTTACATGCATGTACTTGCTATATGTGACAATTTGGTATTTATAAACAATAGTTATATCATACTGAATTTCTAATCTACAGATTTCCTCTTGCAATTGACCACTTGTAATTTTTGATAAAAAATACACTAGTTTAATTTTTTATTTAAATATTTTACTTTACGAATCCTGAAATCCTTTAACATTAAAGTCGGCGCAAGAAAAGTAAAAAAAAATATGAACAATTAACAGAGAAAATGTCAAATTTTATAGAAATTATCCTAGCATTTGATTGGAAAACAAATCGGGACAATCAGCCTGGCAATTTTTAGTTTCATGTCAGATTAATCCTTTTAAATGTTTTGGGAATTTTTTAGATTATAAAAATCTAAGTATTACCCTATTAGATTTGGCATGATCCCAAACATCCAAAACTTTATATCGGCCATTCCTTAGGTGTAATTTTCTTTCTTATCAGGCGACAAACATGGTCCGATTTCGCCATTTCACGACATCCCTCTGTTTGCCGACCCGGCCAACAAAATCTTCAACATGGTGGTGGAAATTCCACGCTGGACAAATGCAAAAATGGAAGTCAGTATAAACAGTAAATTCGACACGACGCTTCGGCAAATGCTGAATGACAAAACAATTTTAAATTATCAGAAAAAGTCTCGTCAAGTTCCTTTCTCATCTTTCAATAATAGATAAACACTTCCGAAGCCTTAAATCCCATTAAACAGGACGTTAAAAAGGAAAAATTGCGATTTGTTCACAACTGCTTTCCCCATCATGGCTACATCTGGAATTACGGTGCCTTTCCACAGGTAAATTTAGAAACTTTCTTCAAATATGCAGGTGTGCAAAATGCCTTATCAATACTCTATACCATTTCTATGTTAGACTTGGGAAAATCCTCAATGTTTAGATGAAGGAACGGGATGCAAAGGGGATAACGATCCAATCGATGTCCTCGAAATTGGATATAGAGTAAGCTTTATTCGCATAAAGTCGCAGCTAAAATTTTCGGCATTTGATAACACGTGTTCATTTTAGGTAGCTAAAAAGGGTGACGTGGTGCAGGTCAAAGTTCTAGGGATTATGGGTCTAATTGATGAAGGTAAAATTAACAAACAATAATTCGCTACTTGAATACTAATAATTTGCTAACGAATTTATTTTAAACTTTTTTTATAGGTGAAACTGATTGGAAGGTTATTGCCATTGATACCAAGGATCCTATGGCAGCTAAATTGAATGGTTAGAAGCAAATTACTTTATAACTAATCAAAATTGAATGCATTTTTCGAAACTAAATTTTGGTCTTTTCAATAGATATCAAGGATGTAGAAGAACAGTTTCCAGGCTTAATTAGGGTATAAATTAGCAATTACAAGGTCTTATCAATTGGGAAATTCTTATCGCCATTTGTACAGGTCATAAATCGAAATTTAACTGGTATTTGTCCATTAAAATTTATGACTGAGATAAATGTTTCAGGGACAATTTGTTATTGCAAAATTGCATCCTTCAAAAAATACGCCTATACAATTGGTAAATTAGTAAGAGGGTATTTTTCAGTCAACTTGTTTCTATTTTGACCAGGCTACGCATGAATGGTTTAAAATCTACAAGATTCCAGACGGCAAGCCACCGAATCAATTTGCGTTTAACGGGGAAGCGAAAAATAGGGTTAGTGTTAATTTTTTTTTTGTGTGTAAAAAAACATTGATTAAACTTGAAAGTTAATGCTCACATTTTTGTTAATTTTAAGGAATTTGCCCTCCACATTATTGAAGACACTCACAAATACTGGGAAAATCTAGTTAACGTTAAATCTGATGACTGCACTCTTTCACGGTAACATTTTTATGAAGCCCGTATCGACATTCTGGGACTGCAATTGCATTTTTGACATTACGTTGCCTCTTTTAAACCAGCACGAGCGTGACGATTTCAAATTCGCCTTATGTCGTCAGTCGGGAAACTGCAGCCGATATTGTTAAAGGTGCAGCAGAGCTAGGACCTGCAGCTCCGATCGATCCCATTGGTAAGAATTCTCATATTATCAGAATTTAAATTTATCAATAAAAATTACATGCGCTTTCTTTTTTACGCAGTGGACAAGTGGCACTTTGTGCAGCTGGAATGAACCAGATTCATGGTATTGTTACGCTCAAAGGAGATTTGATTACCAGCGTATTTTTCATCATGAAAAGTGGCACGAAAATGTTTATTCGATAAACACCTGTTACAAACCATTGCATCGTCACTGATGACCGACTTTCTGTAAACTGTCATTTGAAATTATAACTTTAAAAAAAGACCAATGAGTGTTCGACTTATTACAAAAAGATATATGGGCAGCATAATATAAAAAGCCAACCTTTAATTGTCTGTTCCTCCTAACCACCTGGAGTTTTTCCAATTGTTAAAGTTGGGTCGATTGAACTTATTTTTCCAGTGCATTCTTCTTTTCTGCCTTGAACTTGGTGTGCAATCACCAGTTTGCCAAGTGTTTTGTCCGTGATCTTCATTGTTGGTAGAATAGTCAGTTGGTGAGTGTTTCTTTCGGTTAAACTTTGAATGGGAATTTCCGTTAAATCTGAAGTGCTTTCCAAATTTCTGCTTGACAGAGGACACCAAGTCTCTGGTTTCCCGGTTGAAGTTTCTTTTATAATTCTGAAATTTGCCTATAAGGACGAAAGAAATTAACTTTTTAAAGTCACACAGCTACTGAACATTATCCTAAATTTACAAAAATACGGCAGCACTATCATATCAATAAATAAATTTTATTTCCTATAATTTGGAATAATGCCCATTTTAAGTTACATTTGGGATTAGAGAGGCTAGTCAATAATATAGAAAGGTTGAATGTGCATACCAAATGTTTTAGACGTTTTGGAGTTGCTGCTATTTGGAGACTGTGTTTGAGAACCAGATGGCGTAGGTAAAAGCACGTTGAAATTTACTACATCCGGTCTGTTAGGAAGAACGAAGACGTCCATTCGTTTTTTGCTGCATTCCTGGAAAACGAATTTCATTAGGCATATTCAAGGTAAAGAAATTTATCCAGGCTAAGCTACATTTATGCAAAGCTGCCGGAGCTTGTGATATTCTTTATCGTAGCAATGGTTGCTCCTCTCAGCCTCCGTCACTATGAATTAAGCCGATTTTGGTTATAAATAGCCTGTGCTAAGATTCGCAAATTGAGCGCAACTGTTGATGATATTTGAACGTGTTCTCGTTAGTTATCAACAAACGAAATTATCTTACATGTACAAAGTGTCCTTTCTGTCCACAATTACAGCAAAAAACTGAATTCCTCGGTTTCAGTAAAGATTTTGCAGCAACTAATTTGCCAGGTTCAATCTGTAAGATGGAAGGTACATTTTAGCATACAAACAAAATAAAAGCTTGCTCTAAAAATATTATTTCCTGTTTCCACAGAAGAAATTATTCATGCTTAAAAAAAATTAAACTATGCGATAGGAATACAGATTTTTGGAAAAAAAATTGCCGCTTACTGTTAAATGGTAGCGCCTCCAAAAGTCTGGACAGTGCTATAATTTGTTAAAAAAATCATAATACATATCAATATAAAAATTATTGCTTGCAAGGGTACCACGAAAATTGCCCACAATTGCACGACACTGTATCTGGAGCATGATATGATATCAGAAGTCAAATTAATGAACTACTGTTTACCTCTTCTAAGTGGCCAGGTTGGTGACACACGTTACATTTCGTGTAAGGAATTTTTTTCCTTTGTGGACAGGAAGTAGATGAATGTCCAGATTCCCAACAAACCGAACACGTTGCCCTGAAACACTGATCTCCATGGTGCCCAGTATCGCCACAAATAAAACAGCGTATCGTTTTCTAGAAGACAATGGTAAGTTAAATTTAAAAATCGACTGACTGGGAACAGCAGAAATTAAAAAACGCATCCGTACCATCGGTGCAGGGCATATCTTTGATATGTGGCCCCTATGATTGCAGTTATGGCAAATGATGTTTAGTTTTCGATCGTGGAAGTCTTTTCTTCGGTTCGGCGTTTTTTGTAATCGATCTCCGGCGCAAATAAACCAATCGTCACTTGTGTGAGCATCTTTTCGCACAGGTACCGGTATTTCTATGATGCAATCATCATCATTAATGGAAAGCAGAGATGAACCGCTGGCATTTTTTTGTTTTTTTCTGACAGATGTAAGGGCTTCATCTCGTTTTATTTTCCTAGTTCTTCTATCGTTATCATCTGGAGATGATTCTAGCACAATATCTGTCTTGGACCCGGCACCAATTTCCACAGAAACCACTTGATCTTCATCATCTTCAATGTGTATATACAAATCCCCCGTTGACAAAGTAGTCTTAGTTGCTATTCTGTTTTTAGATGTTCGTCTGACCGATCTTGCAGTCATGTTTGTGTCGTTCTCCTTTAAGCCGTTATAATTATATTTAGAAACACCACAATAGTCCAAAATTTCACATTCGTCGTCACTGCTCAAAACTATTATATCCTTGTTGGCCGCATGCTGCACATTTTCTTTATTTACTAAGGGAATTTGTATAGTTTCGTGAGATTGAAGAGCATCACTTTGGGCAGCTGGTATGCATTCACCCTCCACTTTTGGGTTCTTGTGCATTAGGGCACGGTTATCCGTTACTTCGTGATCATCACAAGTCCATTCTACGGAATGATGTAACTGTGAATAAAGCATTGCTTCAATCTCATTAACATCATTCTCCGAATCTGTATCTATACTTTCAGTATCAGAAATCATAACTGCTTCGAAATATATTTTCTTTAATGTGTATTTGTTATTTATAGGAAGGGCATTATCCAAAAGCTTGCCAATCTGAAAAAATATAATAAAAAACATTTATGTCTTAAAATTGAATGATTGCACAAGCAAGATGTATGTTTATAATATTAAACTAGAAATAGCAATTGCAGAGAAACCTGTTGCATATACAATCGTAATTCGTCCAAGATCATACATCATATAAACAATGTTTCATGCTCTGAGTTATGACCAAAAGAAGTAGCACATGATAAAGAAGTAATATATCTCATTATACTTGATATGAAATATTTAAATCAATACATGTAGTTAAATAACTAGAATGCTATATTTGCCCATTTGAACTGAAGAATGAAGTAGCTAGTCAAGAGATGCAGATGGCGTTCCATACTACATTTTTAAAGCAGCTGATAGATTTTAGTAAACTTAATAAGCTTATAATACGGTCAAAATAACAACGTTATAATGCTTTACATAACATTAAATTCCTCCTTATTAAAACAATACACTACAATTTGAAATAGACGTCACACAGATAGATGCACAGTCCATAAATGGTACATGGACAAGGCCCATCACGTGGACAATATAGGGTTCGAACAAACGTCCAATACAACCTTCCAAATGTGAATTTTAAGAACATTAAAGTGTACATACCTATTAAAAATATTGCCAAATGTCTCCGAATTTTGAAATACATTCACACGAAGAACAAAAACGAGTCAAATTTTAAAAAAATCTTTCCCAAGCCAAAACCCATTTTCTACGAAACAGAGACAATCGACGACTGATCACACTGCCATCTATCGACGTTCTGAAATGAATTTTGCAAAGAAAATGGCCGCTGCGTTTGTATTGCGTTTCGTCCGAAAAACTTGGAAACTCGAAGATAGTTTGATGAAGTATTGAGATTTATTACTTGCAAAGCTACCAAGTTATATAATTTGTTATACTTTTAATGTCCAGGAAGGCTTAGTATATGATGACATTTCTTTCTTTCAGAAATGTGATTATAAGAGGCAATGCATCAATGGCAAGGGCCATGTTCCCTCAAAGGCGCATTAATAAATATTGCAAATCAGAACCATGCATAAGCTTGAAGAATTGTAATCTACCAATTTACAGACATCAGTATTCAACTTTGCAGGGTAATTGAAAAACAAGATCTTAGTAAAATAATACCTCAACCAGACTGATATAAACTAGTGTAGGGCCCTGTGCAAGAATAGTAAATTTGATATTACTTTGGCTATATAGCAGGGCCCATAATACGAGGCCCATCACAACTGGCTACAGCGGGGCATTGTACAGGTCGCACCCTGTACTGGATACAACTGCATCAAAATATCTGACAGATGGGCTGTAATTCCCTCGACCATTAGGCATTTAATTTTACCATTTGAGACTGGATGTGTATATATCCGTGTATGTGTATCCTATTATAAAGTCGTATAAATAATGCATGCCTTCAGAAAATAGATAAGAATAAGATTACAGGGTAAAAAATCTGGATGATGAAAATATCGTTTCATACCGTAAAGCAGCTGGGTTCCCAATGCCACAAAAATTAAGGGTGTCGCGAAACTTTTTTAGTCCAACAAGGGTGCCACGTACAGCAAAAAATAGTTTGAGAACTGCTGCCGTAGAGGGTTGAATATCGGGCAATGTAGCCTACAGCAATATAGTAACCTAGCTATTTTGATTAATATCGGCTCTAGCCAGTTCTTTGATGTTGAGAATGATAAAAATATAAATATATGGAATATAAGCTGCCAAATATGGCTTAATATCTTAGTATAAACTTGATTATCCCCCTTTTTTTTAGCCAAAGTTGTCTTTATCCAAACTCAGGAAACTCCAAATCCAAATAGTCTTAAATTTCTACCTGGTGTTCCTGTTTTGGAATCCGGCACAATGGATTTTCCGAATCCCAATACAGGTCATCGTTCACATTTGGCTAAACTTCTTTTTCGAATCGATGGGGTCAAGTCTGTGTTTTTTGGAACCGACTTTATTTCAATTAATAAGGTCAGTCATTCAATTTGGATGCGTTCGGATTCATAATAGAGAATTTTCACAATAAATTAATATTGTTTTCTACAGACGGATGAGGATGTAGAGTGGAAAGTGTTAAAGCCAGATATATTTGCCACGATAATGGATTTCTTTGCAACTGGCTTACCAGTAGTTTCCGAGAATTTAGCAGGTGATACAAAAAGGTTTCTAAAATGCATGACTTAATTAAGTTTGTTCTCTTCAAAAATTCAGTGAATGACATGATAACATAACGCCACAAAATTTTGGATTCCAGAATCCAATGGTGAAGAAGACGATGACGAAACTGTTCAGATGATCAAGGAGTTGTTGGATACCAGAATTCGTCCAACAGTTCAAGAAGATGGAGGAGATATAATATTTGTGGTACGAGGATTGCATTATTTTTTTTTAAAAATCTATCCATAAATGACAATTTTAAGTAATTTTTTTAGGGCTTTGAAAGTGGTATTGTAAAACTGAAGATGCAAGGATCTTGCACTGGATGTCCCAGTTCTTCAATTACTTTAAAAAATGGAGTTCAAAACATGCTCCAGTTTTATATACCAGAGGTTCAAGGAGTAGAAGAGGTTAGTATTATTGGCAAACCTGAATGACATTTTTGATTTTTGTTAAAATATCTAAATTGTTATTAACATAGGTAGAAGATGAAATGGACAACTTGGCAAAAAAAGAATTTGAAGCATTTGAGAAAAAGTTGAGCGAAGATGAAAAGAAAAAATTGACATGAATTCAAATCGGCAAATTACTCAGTAGTTAAAAAGGTAATATATTTAAAAAACAAGCATGAGTAAATTATAATTGTACAAATTGTTTTTTTTTTATAAATAAAAATAAAAGTTGTAAAAATGTGCCACATTATTAATCATAATTTACGTGAAGTAATTTACTCGTGTAAGGGCCTCTTTTTTTACAAATTCTTCACCAATAATTCATTTCAAAATGATGAAATGGTATGTGGGAGAAACGAGTACTTCATAAGCAAAGGATGTCAAAAAATACATTTTAGTGGACAAATAACATTTTTCAAATCGGAAGTGAGCGTTTCCAAATAAATCAAATGTTGCAGCAGCGCATGCCATTAGATGTTTTTATCGAGTTATCCAAATTAATACTTTGATTGCTTTTCTTATCGTCATTTAATCTCCCACGTTTTGACTTAGAATTTTGTAAAAAATAGTTCTCAAAAACATACTCGAATACATTATCGACATTCTGTCCGGATAGACTCGACGTCTCAAAATATGTCATTCCACCGAATTCTTTAAATTGCTCCTTCAATGAGTTGAATAAGCTGTTAGCGAGTGTGGAACACCTCTATAGATTATTTATGCATAAGATTATGATTGCAGGTACATTAAATATGTTACTAATTTTAATATATTGATATTTATTTACCTTTCTCCTCTCGTACCTAACCAGGTCTAATTTAGTTCCAACCACAGCAATAAAGCAGTTCTTGTCAGCATATTCCAACATTGGCACAAACCTATTTCTAAAATTTATAAACCACATAATAATATTAGCAATTAAATCAGCAAAGTTGTATCATGATTCATGTTTAAAGTACCAGCCAGATATTAGAATAACAAATTGTGGATAACATGTTGACAGAAGAATAAAACAGCTTTGTTTACTGATTTAGAAGAATTATGCATTATTGTAATATTTTTAAACCATTTTACCTTAAAGCATCAATGGTTTCTTCACGTGTCATGTCAAATGCCAAAATTGCTGCTCCAGCTGATCGAAAATAAAACGAGCCTAAGCCACTAAAACGTTCTTCACCAGCTGTGTCCTATCAGAATATCCTTGATTAGTCTATTCCTTTTATTTTTCAAACGTCAAGTTGATTAGTTAGCTCTAAACAATTTAAACTAATTTCTCAAATATTTGAGATTAATTTCATTGTACTTCTTTTATCATTTCTATTTGCATTTAAGAGAGTTGTATACCAGCCTGTTTTCGGAAACTGATAAAAATAAATGAAATGTACGAGGACCTAGCATAAATATTCTATTATTTGTTTATGTATATGCATAGTCCATTTCATGAAAATATGTCCGTAAAGTTTACCAGACCCTCTTCAATTATAAAATTTACAGACATATTTCCAAGAAATGGAATATACATGTACATAAACAAACAAAAAATTAAAAAAATAATAGAATATTTATGCTTGGTCCTTGTACATTCGATTTATTCCTAACAGTTTCCAAAATTAAATTAAAAAATAATTTAGAAAAAAGGCTAATTCTGGTATTGCCCCTCAAGTATATAAGCCGAATGTTAATTGCTTCAACCCTCTTCGAGACTACTTAAATTAATAAATAAGACTTAAATATATTATAATTGTAAAATACTTGCCCATATAGCAATGCTATGTTCATTCCAGTGTTTTAATAAAAACGAAGCTCCAATAGTCTATTGTAAAGAGAAATCGGTAACTGTTAAATTTGAAATGTTTGACTTTTCATTCATTTTTTATCAAGGGCATTAATCAGAGTTGTGTCAAAATCAAATGAGATTCATAGAGTTTCGTGGAAACTTATCACTATTTGGGCATCAAAAATCTAGCTGTCAGATTAGCTTGTTTTTCAAAATGTACACCAGTTTGATTCTCTAGAAGTTCATGATTGTAGCCCTTTTTTCAAAGAATAAATTTGTTACATAAAAAATAATTTGAGAATTTGAGGTATCTCCAATTAAAATTAAATATGGAAGTGCATGGTCCGATTACCAGATTAGCAAGTTTTTCTTCTGTAAAATTCTGATGTGTTCTAATCTAACGGTTCTTACTGTGTTGTTGTTACATTACGTACAAGACGTGCACTTTCAGCCTCGCTAAATTTTCTTTCCATGTATCGGACCACGAGACAAGTTTTCCCAACGTCGGCATCTCCAACAATTACAACTTTGAGATCACTAAGAAAATAAATTTGAGGTCACGAGATTAGTAGATTTACATGCAATGTACCTTAGTAGCTCGTAACTTTATCAGCTAGAATAAATGACAAAATAAAGAAATGCGCAATTATCAGTGTACTTAATTGACACGAACAATTATTTTTTTTCAAATAATGACTAAATATCCTTAATTAATCAGAATATTATTTCTAAATCGCTTGCAAATTTCAGAGGTTTTCAAACACCTTTAGTGATAAGACAAGTCAAAGTACAGGATGACGTCTTGAATATTTTGTCATAACTACTCTAAACATTAAACTTGCACTTACACAGTACTTCGAGCACTTGATCTTTGTGGACTATTAACCTTCTTGGGCATTCTTAATCACTAACACAAAGTTATTTTTGGATGTTTTGTTCTCGTACATTTAAAAAAACTATGACCGAAAACTATAAACGTTAATACTTTCCAATTATCATTTGATATCAATAAATTAGCTTGAAACTTAGGGGCGTGTCCCTTATCTGATTTCGTTTTGTACACATAACTAGTCGCAATATGAAAAAGGAAACAGTTTTTATTGGAAAACTTCCTATCAAATAAATAAAAAACATTAAATTGCATCATGTGAAAAAGTAATATTGAAATATAAATTTAAAAAGCACTTCTATTTGGCAGAAAGTAATATGAAAATAGAAAGTGCACATAAAGTTACTTCTCGCATCCGATATTAATAACCGATCATAATTATTAATAAAAAATATATCACAAGGGAAAGTGACGTTTAAAAATTAGGAAATGGAAATACAATAGCAATATACCAAAATTGGGACTATGAAAAAAAACATGGTATAGATAATTATATATCCCTCAGAAGACTAGCTGCATAATATGCATTCGTTCTACAAAACATGTAGAAAATCCGACTGTTTAACCCACGTAACATTAAACATAAGATACATATCCTTATGATTATACAACTACAGTCTTATGAGAATCTTTTTAGCATTAAGTTCTTTTTTTCTAAGTGTATTATGAATTTTAAATTCTAAATAATGATTAATAAGAAAAGAACCGATTGCAATGACATCAAAACGATATACAGAAAAAGTTAAGTTTCAAATCTAATTAAAGAGCAGACTTATAACTTACAACAAACAACACTGAAATTATGGTTGGTTATAGATTTGGACTATCGAGGATTCAAATACACAAAAAAACAAATAGTTACTCATATGGATATTAAAATGTAAAATCCACTGTATAAATATAGGGTATGAGTAACCTTTTCAATAGCTGCAAATTTATTAATGACCAGGTCTTCATTAAATTGAAAAAATGTTCAAATGACCATTAAATTAATCTCTCGATAAATATTTCGATAGCTTTTTAGCAGAGCTATCAGCTATCAGCAGAGGATAATGAAATAAAATTACGCCGACATTTCGGTCATATTTGTAAAATACCAGTGATGAAATTTAATGAAGACCGTTATAATCGGTCGTAAATACAGCCTCTGAAGTTGGTCACTCTTTAAGCTCAGTTTGATTTGTTGAGGTGCTACCATGTGTACTATAATCAGGCTGCCAAATTATATTAGAATAAAATACTGGAGTATTAGGATTAAAAATTTGCAGAATGACTATGCATCTCTGCTTAAGAAATTGCATACCAGAATAAGCCTTTTTTTCTAAACTATTTTTTTTAATATAATTTTGGAAAGTGTTAGGAACTAATGAAATGTACGAGGACCTTGCATAAATATTCTATTATTTGTTTAAATTTTTTGTTTCTGTATATTTATATTCCATTTCATAGAAATATGTCTGTAAAGTTTATAATTGTAGATAGTCTGGTAAATTTTACGAACATATTTCCATGAAATGGAATATACATATACATAAACAAAAAATTCAAACAAATAATAGAATATTTATGATATGTCCTCGTACATTCCATTTGTTCCTATCAGTTTCCAAAATTAAATAAAAAAATAATTTATAAAAACGTGGTCATTCTGTTATGCAACCCTCTTAAAGTTTAATTTTTAGAATGGCAGGCGAAATAAATGATCTCAAGCGAACTAATTTTAAAAACAAAATATCCAAATTGCTCAACTTGTTGAAGGAAGAGGATTCGAAAGTCATAACAAATAAAACTTAAATAAATTCCTGTAATAAATAAGGCATCTCAGATCTAATGACTGAAAAATAAATCACAAAAAGAAGAAAAAAAAAGGAAAATCCCTGCCATTTCTTTACAAAACTATTCGTGTCGATTTTGAGATTTTGTAATGATTTTTCAATCTACGAGACACACGACATACGTGAATTTGCAAGATCGATGAAATTGCTAATAACGGTATATTAGATATACTAAAAAAAATATTTGGCTTCACAAAATCACAGGAATGTATGTGAATTGCACGCATAATATCACAAACCAGGTACATAATATAAATAGATCTATGCCAATGGAGGAGTTTGCGGGTTCAAATTGATTAAAACATATTCAGGTATAAAAAGGATACGATGGCATCGATATTTCAGCCCCTGACTTAGGTCCCGCAGCAATTTTTCCGATAGCTGTCAAAGAAGTCGTTAGGATTTCAGGTATATTTTTTTTTAAATTTCCTCCAGCAGATTTGCATTAATAACGTTAAGCCGCTAAAACCAGCAATTAAGTTTAATTTTTTTCTTCAACTGCAGGAGAACACCATTTAAGATTCCGGTAATTGGAAAAAAAAGCTGTGAGCCTATGAATCTAAAATTCGAATCTAGATTTGATGCTGTTGAATGATTGATCGTCAGGATCAGTTTGAACCACAACTTTCTCTTCGCGATAACAATCCCCATCTTGCCAACAGCTATCACTGCAGGTGTAAATAATAACAGTGCCGAATTCTATTACAGGATCTATAAAAAGTAACAAAAGCATTGCATTTTAAAAGATAAGACCAGTCAAATTAGTTCAGTGTTAATTATTAAGATGATATTTACATTCGACTCCTGGGATGCGCAAGAAATTTATAGCTGCAGGCATAATTTGCATCTCAAAACTGCGTTGAATGCCACAATAGGAGCACCTGCCACCATCAAGATCCTCTGCACGCATATTGTTAAGAAGAATGGGTGTTCCACGGGAATCTGCACAATACCTATTTCAACCATATGTTAATTTAAAATTTTAAATTTTAAAATACATGTAACTAGCTAAAACAATAGGAAAAAAGCTTGTACCTCAATAATTGCTCTGGACAAGCTGCATAACGATTCATTAATTTAAAAGAGGCACGGTCACCATGTTTTGGATTCGCTTTTTCATAAAGTTCTCCTCCCTCGCTGTCCATTCTGGAGATAACAAATTGTGACTATTTTATAAATTGCAGCATATTATACACCGTGTTAACACATATAAAGAGCCCTCTCGCATAATGGTCTTAAGAGGGTTGCATACAAAAATAAGCCTTTTTTTTCTAAATTTCATAAAAATACATAAACAAAAAATTTAAACAAATAATAGAATATTTATGCTAGTTCCTCGTACATTCCAGTTTTTTTATCAGTTTCAAAAATTAAATTAAAAAATAATTTAGAAAAAAAAGGCTTATTCTGGTATGCAACCCTCTTAATCAGACTATGACAGTTTTGCACAAACAAAAAAATAGGCTAGCCTACTATTGCTCCACAGTTTTCGACTGTGCATGCTATTGTGTTTGAATGTAATGTATAGGTCTAAAATACATTTTATCTGTAGAAATAGCAAGTTAGAGGACTAAATAACTTTTACGCAGCATATATGACGCAATTTTGACATTGCGGTTTATCTTTTGAAGGTTAAAGAGTTGTAATTTCAATATTACAATTTTTGGATCTTGTTGCTTTATTCACCGCCACGCATATAGTCTGTTTCGGCGTTTCATACCAGATTAGCCTGCGGCGCTGACTAACCCGCCCCTAACCCAAACTAACCTATCCTAACCTATTCGGTACGAAACATTTGGCACCGGATAGGTTAGTTTGGGTTACGGGCGGGCTAGGCAGCGCCGCAAGCCGGCGTCTCGTATGAAATTCCTAGCATGGCGGTGAATTGACAACAAGTACCCTTTTTTTGGTATCTAAATATTTAACTGGCAAACTGTCCATCCTTGATTAATCTGAAAACGGTGAATGCTATTATTGAATCATATTCATATTGCAAGTTATTGGTGATGGAAAACCAATTTCTGCACCGTTGAAAAATTGTTTCCTAAATGCAATGTCCTCATTAAAAGTATTGCATTGATATGGAGACTAATAAGAATAATTTTAATCAAATTGCTACTAGAGGGTTCCTGGAAAACATCAAAAATTAACCAATCAAGATTGGCGCAACTGACCATTCACTTTTGCTGCAGAATTTTATGCCATAAGCTATGTTCGTGTGACTGATGTTTCTTACAAAAATAAATGTATAACGAATCATGAAGGATAATTGCAAAATTGATTGATATTAGCATCTATTACAAAATTCAAATGAAATCTGTACCCTGCAGTCGGCAAACATCACATGTTGTAGGTAAGGTTGTCCACATTTCTTATGATTTTTTATAGAATGACTTACTTCTATATAGCGTATTCACTCATTAGGATAATAATATCTGATTCTTTATGGTCATCACTTTAGCTGAACCTTCATATAGCACATCACTCCAAGTAGCACACCCCATGGTTTGGGCCTAATGGGGTGCGCTATTAAGGGGGGACTGAACTGCATGTTTTGCTATGGGGAAATTTTAAAACATACTTTTAATAAAACTACTTGTTATAATACAAAAATAAAAATTGATAAAAATGCAGTATTTTTGTAGCTACTGCAT
>JAQGCC010002340.1:0-18870 GCA_034698905.1 Xestoiulus laeticollis | reverse complement strand
GCAAAAACACGTAGTGCGAATACGGCATTAATTATGGCCAAAGATGCACTGCGCATGCGGGGGAGCTGTCCACCTCCGCCCGGCGGACAAAATCCGCCTAGATGTGAATCCGGCATTAATGTAAAAACTTGTTAAAATATAAGTATTATCGGATCATGCCTTCCCGAATTGTTATTGCAATGTACAGTGTACATGCAGACCAATATGTCATTATAAATTAAAGTGTATGTCATTTTTGTGATTTTAATGTATCCTCAACTTTAAACAAGCTGAAAATCAATTTACTTGACATTACATAGTTAATATTCATTTGATTTTTTATTATAATGAAAGTTGCACTTTATATATCCTACATGTAATCAGAAATGAATGAAAATAATTTTACAAGGTTACACACGTACAGTTATTTTTATGAAATTTTGGCAACTGTCTCAGTTTAGTTTGGGGAATTATTGCCAATTTATAAACGTGTTTCTTCCAATAAACCCTTGAAATCGATTTCTTGTTGAAAAATCCACATTATGCAAACCTTTAATGAAGAAATAGCTAAATATTTATTCATGGTGGTGCAATTTGATCTGGGAAAGCGATGGGTATTATACAAATATGTTGCTAAATAGTGTCAAACACAAAAAGGGTAAATAAATTACACGAATTTCATCAATGTCACTCTCGAAAAATGATGAAATAAAAATATGGGAAGACAAGCATTATATTTCAGTTTAAAAAATCCTTGATTCCATGCACCTCTAAATATAATAATATAAGAGTTATTAAAACGCATAACTCCATAGTCAATTCCGTGGTCACTACTTCTGACAAGTCTAGGGTTGACCTCCTGCAACAATATACCATCATTTTTGTCCTATTATTAAATATTGGCACTGGTCATTCCCATTGTACACACGATGACCTGCAAATATTAAAACTTGTTGCCATTTATAAACCGTTGTATCATGTCGAAACAATGCTCAGGCTGATCCATGATGGCCATGTGACCTGCATTTCGGACTATAACAAAGGTGAAATTTTCCATGCTTTTCACATATCCGGCCACAGTGCTGTTGTGCAATTTCCATATGATCCTAGGAGAGTCCTTGTAACGTCCAGCATGTGGCCACCGTAAGTTACGTATAAAATTGAGGGTGTTGGGGATGGCCACGATGATGTCCAAATTGCCATTGTAAAGAAGGATCTTGTAGTTGTGTTCCAAGAGGAACTCAAAGGCGGGTTTGGCTGTCAGAAATATATCGTTCTCCAGGAACTTGGCCACTATAAACTCGTAAACACAGTCTGCATTGCCTATGTGAATAGCCTTCCGGATCTTGGGTAACCGAAGGTACTTCAGGTGCTGGGCGTAAGGAGCCTCTTGGGTCTTCAAGATGTTGTAGTACTGATGCAGACCAGTTTGCCTCTCGTACTTTGAGTCACCAGTGTGAATAAGTTCTGTGATAAGTTCGTTGGCTTCCTTGATCTTGTTTTCTTGGATCATCTTCACTGCCTTGTTTTCTATGGACCGGAAGTAATCCCGGTCTTTTTCGTCCAAGATTCCGAGGTTGTACAGATAATCTCCGATGAATATCATTCTTTCTGGATCCACGAATCCGTTGCCAATTGCCAGGCCTTTCAGGTTAATTTTAAATAGATTTTTATGGTTTTCAACTTCATTGTTCTTGTCGTGGATCCATTTTCCTAAATTGGGAGCATATTTACCTGTAGAAAAAAAAAAACAAAGATATTGCAGCAAATATGTTGAGACTGCAGCTATTTGACAGATTTCACTGAGTTATACAACTGTAAATTCATGAATTATTTACCAGCGTAAGATTCTCCAGCGATATAGAAATCATTGGAACGATATTCAGAAAATACAGTGAAAAATTGATGAAGAGCTTCGTACAAATTTTCTGTAACTTCAGTGTGGGTTTTTGCGAATCCTGCATGAGTTGAAAAGCTGCAGCCTAAACGAAGAATTATAAAAATGCGAAAATATGGAACACCACCTCACAAAATTACAGGTCAAATTTTTTAACATTCGTATTGCAACTCAATGTGTTACCTGCTCCAACAGGGCTGTCAATATACAACATGTTGTACACTTTCGTCCATGTTATCTTTCGAAAATTGAGATTTTGACCATCGTTGATCAATTCCAATGGACCGTTTTCTGCAAACAGTCCAATGGTAGATGGCTGACCTGGTCCTCCTTGAAGCCATAGTATAAGAGGTGCATCTTTTGCAGCTTCCTTAAAAACAAGTATTATATAAAGATTTGTTTGAAATTACTTATCGATTAAGAAGTTTCAGGTACAACTTATTTTAATTAATGGAAAGATGAGCTTGTTCATAGTATGTTTACTAGATAAGAACTTTGGTCAATTATAATTTAATGAAGTAAAACAAGATAGACGTATTCTGAACTTTATGAAATCAAATCTCAAGTTGAACCTTGATAAATGTGCTTAATGATGAACTTGAACTGAATAAGCGATTATCGTTTTGTGTTGAAATTAAGCTGAGCCAATGGACTGACATGCTATACAATGGATAAATTGGGTTGAAATCTACTGCAATTGAAAGTGTATGCATTTAACTTTAACTATATACAGCATGTATTTTTAAAGACTGAAATTGCCAACTGGGTTCTCATTTTGATTGACATGAACCTTAACCCTGGTTTAAATTTATTGTGGCATGGCAGTGTCGACCAGAGTTGCACCACATACATGTACACATTATTTTAGTCAAAAGTATTTGATTCCCACGGCCTATAGGCAACGAATTTTTGACCTTGGGCTCATCTTACAATTGCGTACATACATGTACATGTATGCCTGAAATGTGTGGTGTAATAATTAATAATCCAGGAAAATGAAAAGGATCATCTTCCCCATTTTCAATCCTACCAAACTGTTCATCAAACATCAAGAAACATCAATTTAAGTAAACAGATTGTTATAGTAACTTCAGTTCGTACAAGTTGAACATGTACACGAATTCTACATGTACATGTGAATATATCCTTTCTGCATGTTTTGTCTGCGTTCGGACAAATTCTTGATTACAAATGTATAACGGACAGGTTCTTGTTTGGTCAACACGACATACATGTACTAGTATATGTCCTCCGAAAGTTGGAGAAAATAGATTATTTTCTCCAACTTTCGATGATATTCCGGAATTTTGTCTGAATCTGTATATGAAAGCAGATTGTATGCAAAATGACAGAATTTCTATCAGACATTTTTATTTTAAAGAGAAATAAAATTAATGTTAAAAGTGCTCAAAGATGTAAAATTGATCAGAACGTCTCAGAAGGAATAAAAGAGTTTCTACCTGCGCAGGAAAAAACCAAAAGAACAGGTTGGAATTGAAGGTTTCATTGGTGGTAAAATATCCAGAATAGCTGGTGACATTTCCAAGTGTTTTGAAATATTGCACTTCGCTCAATACTCTGGCTGCCTCAAGTTCACCCCTTTTGATGAAAAGTGTAAGAAGCAGAGGTTCTCCCACATTGTAATCCTCGTCCGTTCCGTTTTGCCTCGGTTGCACCACTCTATGTTGGGAACAAAATCCAAGACCGATCGTCACCATGATCATAAACAGCGCTATGACGATGCACGATCGCGATTTGGCCCACATCATTTTCACTTGTGTCCTCCAACCGGGTCTATGCTCGCTATTTATCTTAACCTGCATCGCCGGTCAGCGTGGTGTTCAGGTGCTTTTTTATGCTCGCAGAAATCCGATAAATTTCAAAGATTCCGGCATATTTTGGTTGTGCTCCACGCATCCGAGTTGCCAGTCAAGGACGATGAGTTAGCCAAGATTTCATCGTCTCCACGCGTTGCCATTCAAAAGATTTTGATTTTGAAAAGTGAAAAGTTGGGCATTCAAACAGCACTGATATACCGCAATTAGGCAATTACTTGGTCGATGATGTCCATTCATAAATTACTGAGAAAAAAAAAAGTTCGGTCCGGGATTCAGCTGTGCGTCAGGCGCCACTTGACACGTTATCCCAAATTGTGGTGCCGCTATGATTACTTGTACGCGGAAGGACATATCGATTTTCTTTGGTTTCGTCTTTTAGGCCTCCAAAGGAAACCCTATGGGGTGGACCAGGTCTTTAGGTTCGATTTAAACACGTGCTGCAAAGGTGTATAGCAACAACTTATTTGTAGAGTTAATATGACTGTTGTCATCCTTGAACTGTAGAAACACCCCTTTTTTCTCAGAAATAAAAGTTCAATATAGCAGAATCTTTAAAGCGTTGTCATGACATTAAATTTTACCATGACAGTCTGTTTTAAGACGCCCACAGTGAACAGTTGAAAGCAATGGAAATCAGGATTATTTCCGTTCTATGAACCTAAATTATGAACCGACTAATTATAGATAAACTGCAAATGAAAACAGCTAACCTATATAACTCTCTCCAAAACAAGACGTTATGATGCATCTTTGAAAATTCAACTTAAATTAAGATGCATCTTTTGCATTTCTTTTATTTACTGTTGGTCTTATTATAAAATGCACCTATTTTTAAGCTAAATAAGTTGTGAAATTAAGATGCATCTTTGCATATTATTTTGTGGACATCTTAATTTGAAATGTTTTGATTTGCAGTGTAATCTTTTATCCATTGATGTCACTGATTTTATATCATACAGCAACAGGTCGTAAATGAGTTAAAAAACCCAAAATGTATTGTTTTCATATATATTTTGGATTTCTGATTATATAAAAAAATTGCTTATCTATACAATACATTATTAAATAATAGTACGTACTGCACTTCACTAAATAACATTGGGATTTAATAGGAAGGTTTTCATAAAATGGTATTCTAATCAAATTTGGTGACGATGCTTATGGATGACCTACAGACATCAAGGACTATAAATAGAACAGTTTTTTCACATTATTCCAGATTTCACCATTAGTATAAAACATTCAGCAAAAACTTGAGCAGGGTCTTCAACAAGTGTTGAGAGAAATAGGCGTCTGGGCGTCAAATAGCTTTTAATAAATCATTGTTGACACACTTTTAATATGCGAATGTTGAATTGGAAATACTAAAATATCGATTCAAGGCTGAAAAATGGCAGCGACCGAAGCTAATTTTTTGAACCAGGCCCTTGAGGAAAATTGTGACATTAAAATAACGTCGACATAACCCATCAGTGCACCCAAATCTAGAATTGCACTGACAGGCAAAGAGAAAGTTAATTCTATAATTGTACGTTTAAAGTCGATTGACGTCCGTGAATAATAGAGGTCACGACCTATTTAAGCGATGTAATCGTCCAGGGGCATTCGCGATTTAGGTGGCTTCCCGACTGACTTTGTATTCGTAGCCTCTAATCCCAGATTAATTTTTAGGCTGCTCCAAAGTGAGTATAAAAAAAACATCAACCTGTTTTCATTTGGGTTGCAAAGGGTAGGGACGTCCCAAAACGTTTTTTTTTTAAATTAGAACGACAAATATTAACGAACTTTGGGAATTTGGAGATTTGAACCTAACCGAGGTACCCAGTTCTTCCGGAGTTGGTAATACCTTCAATTAATTACGATTAAACTAGCAAGTGACTTTTCAAGGCTATACTTTAATTTAAAAAAAAAACGGTAATATTTCATAAGGATCTGGAAAGTTGGCTCTATGACCTGCCAAATGCATTTTATTTATTACTCGAAATTAAAATTCTGAAAGTGAGATCGTATCATGAACTTAATTTGGCATTTAACTACTGGTTTTTTCTAAAAGATTAGCCTTGTACCCTTGAATATAATCATGCATGTAGCCATGATGTAGGAAAGTAGCTATACACTGACCGTGAAGTTTTTTTTTACATGTACAATATAATTATTGACAATCACATGCAAGTTGTCACAAAAGTTTTTATTTTTATAACTTTTGGAAGATGGTAAAATTATTAAAAACTTACATACAGTACATTGCATGCATGAGTAATGTAGGCCTATGTAATCATGTATAGCTAACAGATCGTCAACAGTGCACTTCCTCATAACCAATACTTCTCTTGATTTTAAAGTAAATATTAAAGTTTCATTATTGCCTCATTTCCAATATTTAAAAATTACCTCCAAAGTGTATCTAAATTTTAATTGAAATGTTAGATGCTTCCATAGCAAATAAATTTACTTTACTCATTTCTCCAAAGGTTTTAGTTTTGGTTTTAAAAAAATCTTGTCTAATTTTTGTAAGTGCATGACACCATTTCTGTATAACCTCAATGTAAAAAATATCATAATAATATCATCTTGCGATTGTGTCAGGTTATACAATGGTGTTTTACTGTGTTATTTTAATCTAAATTCGTACAATACAGCATTACTTGGCTGTATGTATATGTAGGACGTTCAATAAACTTCTAACAATGATTAAGGATAACAAAACATAAACATTGGAAATGCTTGAGAAATAACCATACGATCGGTTATGTGATAAGAGTTACATGTATTCACACTACTAAAAATATTGTCACTATCTGTGGTTATGATAATGATAATATAAACACGATACTGGATGTTTGGATTGCTATACAGTTACCCTTATTCCAAAAATGTATTTTTATACTTTGAAATTAATGTATTTACCGATAAATGGATATGTATATAGATTAAACGTTCAAAAACATAAATATAACAATACATGTAGATCTATTGCTTTCAACATAAAATCGTTTTTTAGTCTTATTTTGAGAAAATGTTAGCAAACCTTCATAACACTGGTGCTATGTGGGATTGCCAATTTTTTATTTTAAATGATGCTCTTGATTTAGAACGCCATTATGATTATAATTAAATTTCAAGTGCAAATGTGAGAAATTCATGGATTAATTGTGGAGGGTGGGTGCAACCTGAATGGGCAAGATACGAATCAGCTACAGAATGGCCAGTGGAAAGACATCCATGCTGTTGGACCCTCACATATAATGTAAGGTTTGTTTCTTTGGCCTGCTCAGTTAGCACCGAGCAGGTACATTTGTTTCTTTGGGCTGCACTGATTCTGTTACTGTGCACTGGGTTTCACTAACAGATAGCTCCGCCCATTTCCTGTTTACACCGAGTAGCACTACGTTGCACTGAGTGCAGGCCAAAGAAACAAACCTGTATGCTGTACATGTAGATTATGGTAGGAGTGTCACCTTTCATGTCAACTGTATTTTATGCCGATTTATTATTCAATAATTGGCAACGAATTTGTATTTATCACATTCCTATAAATTCCCGCATACGAAATTAGATAATTTCATAGTTGCTCAACAACTATTAAAGCATTAGTATGATGTCATACACACATAATTTACCAGACAAATAATTTTAACTTGAACAGAAGAAGCTCGTTTCGTTCTCATTTGCCAAAATTAATTTTGTCAGTGGAAAAAATGGTAATTAATTTTTCAACTTTATTCTTAAACAAGCTGTAGTTTGATATCTCAGCTTTTCACTAAAAATGTAGAGAATTAAAGTTTCAAGACTTTATTACTTAAATCAATTATTAAATCATTGGAATATATATCCCATTATCAAAGCAATAACCTGATTTGAAGAAAGTGTACATTAATTTTTCTTGTAAGAAATTACAAATTTAAGTCAGCTTACTGAATAAAAATATATTCATATACAAGGTATACGTAATAGACATTTTTGTCTAGTTTAATAATCCTGTTTCTAGTCAGATTGCGTTATCTGAACCTTGTTAAAGGTTTGTTCTGAAACAGGCTTCTGAATTTATTATTAATGTACATGTAGGATATGAAGTCAGAACCTTTAAAATCAAAGATCGCCTACAATCCTGGAAACCTGATCGTGGAGTTATGCAGTCCATTTTGGAAATGTCTCCTGGTCAATCAGATGAACATTTATTGTAACAGATGCTTTGCGAGAATCATTTCCTTGATTCCTTGCTCTCGGTGCAATACTGCGAAATACTGCAGCCAGTACTGTTGTCAAGATAGCTGGTTTAGGTGTTACAGTTTGGAGTGTCAATCCGATGCATATCAATATAGCCTCCATTCCACGTGTACAAATGTGACTGCGTTTGTATTTAATCTGCTTGCCACGCTAAGCTCTTTCCCAAGTATGCAAGAGAGACTCTTCAGAATGTACGATGGTAGGCAGATGGGCTTCAAAGATCTGATATCCAGAAAGGTCTTTTGGAAAAATAACGAGGTCATCCAATATGCTTGCACGGAACTGGCTAATCTCACTATAAAAATGAACGAATCATGGACGAAGGACTACATCTTGTTCCTGTACGGCATAATTGAAACCAACGCTCTATCTATCAACGAAGACCAGGGTACACTAGGCTTCACCATCAACATCGAAAGTCATTTTTTCGATCACTCGTGCATGCCCACTGCCACCAACCTAATCAAGAATGGACGCCTGGAAGTTCGAGCTATCACCACCATTCCCAAAAACGTGCTTCCTACTGTTTCCTTTTTCCCAATGAAGCCCCGAGACATGAAATTTCGACAAAACTTGCTGAGAAAATGTAAGTATATAGAATGCAGGTGTGAGAAATGCATAATCGAAGAAACCCAGTTTTTTGACTACCAAAAACTCTCTGAATTGCAAGCAAACCTGGGAAATCTGCAACATAAACCTCCAAAAGAACTCATCTGGGTGGATATCTTACAACTGCACAATGAGATTATTGGAATGCTGCGCCAGATTTTCCACGAGCATGACGTGAACATCACAATGCACTTTGTCTACATGGCAAAACTTCTTAAAGAACACACATTTAACAATAGCTTTGCCAGGAGTATGAAGATCGAGGCTATCCAGCACATTGTAGCTTTTACTGGTAGTGATAGCGAAATATATCGTTCTTTTATAGATACTGTATGTAAACATTGATGGTTTTACATGTATGTACAGGTACCTGTTTTGCATTTTATACTCTTGTTTTACAATAAATTTAACAGCAAGTCATCGTCTTTCCAATGTTCCTTCTTTCTTGTCCGCATAATTAGTCAGTATTTATTATTTAATACATTGGAATTCACAACATGTTAGTAGAGTGAAATAAGACCTTATCGTTAGGTCCTGCTATCTTCATCCCATCTGATTCGGGTTCATTAAAACCAATTCCATGCCTTTGTTCAAAGGTTGGGAACTGTTGAACCCACATGTACACTGTAGAATGTAAAAGTTTTACCTTCCATATCAACTTTCTTATGGTGCCGATTAATTATTCAATAATTGGCAAAGAATTTGCATTTATCACATTCCTATAACACTCGCATACGAAATTAGTTAAATTTCATAGTTGCTCAATAACTATAAAAGCATTAGTGTGATGTCATATACCCATGTAATTTACCAGGCCAAAAGTTTTAACTTGATCAGAAGAAGCTCGTTTCGACGTTCTCATTTGCCAAAATTTATTTTGTCATTGGAAAAAATGGTAATTGATTTAATAGCTTTATTTTTAAATAATCTAAAGTATGGTATCTCAGATTTTAACTTAAAATTGCTGGTAAAATCGTTGGTAAAAACGGGCCATTAGTGAATAAAAATATATTTACATGTATATCCATGTAATAGACATGCATTTTTGTCTAGTTTAATAATCCAGCTTCTATTCAGATTGGACTCTTGTGTTGAACCTTGTTGAATACTTGTTCTGAAACAGGCATCTGAATTTATTCTTTCTGTAGGATATGACACCAGACCCTTTGAAATCAATCATCGCCTACTATCCTGGAGATTTGATCGTGGAGTCATGCAATCCCTTTTGGAAATGCCTCGTGTTCAAGGAGATGGACAGTCATTGTCACAGCTGTTTCGCGAGAATAATTTGCTTGATTATTTGCCCTCAGTGCAACACTGCGAAATACTGCAGCGACTACTGTCGTCGCGATAGCTGGATTAGGTGTCACAGTTTGGAGTGTCAATCCGAGGCCTATCATTTTAGCCTCCATTCCCCATTTGCAAGTATAAAAGCTCCTATATTCAATCTGCTTGCCACGATCAACTCTTGCCCGAGTATGCAGCAGAAACTCTTCAAAATGTATGATGGTAGGCAGATGTGCTTCTACAATCTTATATCCAGAAGGATCTATTGGGAAAATAACGTGGAAATCCAAGATATTTGCGCGAAACTGGCTAATCTCACTTTAAAAATGTCCACATTCTGGACGAAAGACTACCTTTTGTATCTATACGGTATAATTGAAACGAATGCTGTAAATATCAAGGAAGACCAGTGTAACCTGGGCATGGGAATCTACATTGAAAAATCTTTTTTCGATCATTCGTGCAAGCCCACTGCCAGCATCATTATCAAAAATGGGCGCCTGGAAGCTCGAGCTATCACCACCATTTCTGAAAATGTGCCCCCTACAATCTGCTATATCTCAAGCCTGGAACCCCGAGACATGAAATTTCGTCAAAACTTGCTGAGAACAAACAAGTATATGGAGTGCAGGTGTGAGAAATGTATTATAGAAGAAACTGAGTTTTTCGACTATCAAAAACTATCTGGATTGCAAGCGGACCTGAGAAATATGCATCTTCAACCTCCAAAAGAACTCATCTGGGAGGATATCTTACAACTGCACAATGATGTTATTGGAATGCTGCGCCAGATTTTCTACGAGTACGACGTGAACATCACAATGCACTTTGTCTACATGGCAAAATTTCTTAAAGAACACACATTTAACAATTGCTTTGCCAGAAGTATGAAGGTCGAGGCTATCCAGCACATTGTAGCTTTCACTGGTAGTGATAGCGATCTGTATCGTTCTTTTATAGACACGTGAACATTGAAAGATATATTTGAATTTACTACAGCAAAGAGATGAGAATGTGCCATTGTACTTTTTATTCTTAGTTTTAACATGTAAAAACTAACTTTAGTAATTATGCTTTCATACACTGTACGTTCTTGAACTCATCTGTTTAAAGCTTTCCTTTGCAGGTGTTTGGGAACTGATGTTTTCCAGGTTTTATTAAGAGCACATGTCATTTTTATCCTATTTTTATACAACAGTTCTTGCATTTTTCAATTTTTAACTTAATAAAGGAATTTTCTTTACAATAGTGGGATTGGGCAGGTCTCCTTTAACTCCTTTTTGAAAATGCGCATGCGTAATAGTGTGTTTATCGTTCTCGTTAAGATTAAAGAAGCTTTCCAATTTCCTCTAATAAAGGGATTTTTTTTTGCCAATGCGCATGCGGGGGGACGACGTTAATAGCTAGGTTTGTATAGTTGAGGGGAGACGACAAATCCATTAGTTTAACGTGATACCACAACGTCTTTGATGAGCAAAACGCCTTTTACTACGCATTATAACTTATTGATACGCATGCGTAATAGTGTGCTTATCATTCGCGTTATGATTAAAGAAAGCCTGTCAATCTCTCTACTGTTCCAATGATAACCATTATTTTCATGTTGTTAAATGCACATTTCAACCTGTGTATGCAATTTTGAATTGACCATATCGTAATCCAGTAACTGTTTATAGTCACTGTCATCGAGTCCATTGCTTCTAATGGAATGGCCTTGATGACAGCGAACAGTCAGGTCACAAAAATATCTAATGTGATCCTGGCTTAATTCTCTTTATGGAATTATTTGTGGTTTTAATGAAGAGTTGACCTTTGATCAAAAAAATAAAAGTCTTTCCAATGTCAGCTTGATTATTCAAGAATTTTTGCTTGACCAACGCCCATCGAGGTAAATTTGATTTAAAAAGCATCATCCGTTTTTGTCTCACGCCAGTTATAAGTGAAGGATTTCAACTGAATCTCGTGTCCTCGTGCTTTGCAGTTTACGTTACTATATACCGTGGAAAAAATGGTTATTATTTTTTTTTTCTATTGAATTTTTGTATGAAATGCTTCGAACGTTTTAAATGGATATTTTAACTTTATTCTTTGAAATTGTGCAAATTCTTACCTCTGCATAAAATGATGCCTCTTTGGGTAAAAACAGCTTAGAGCATAGAATAGAATGAAGCATGGCATGGCTTTGAAATGCAGCATTTTGATTGTGCAATCGAAAATTCCAGCCATCGGGAAACCAATCAAAACGCTGCATTTCAAAATGCCATGCCCCATGCTATTCTATGCTCTACGCTGTTTTTACCCTCTGACAATCAGTTTTATTATTTTAGGTATATTATTCGAAACATGCCTGAATACATGTAGTTTTTTGTTGCAGGATTCGGGACTAAAACCATCTACAACAGGTATAGCCTACTTCCCTGGGGACCTGATCGTAAAGCCATGTGATGCCGTCTGGAAATGTCTCTTGCCCCATCTGATGAATGAACGTTGTGCCAACTGCTTCACAAAGCTTACATGTGCTATTTTAAATGTTTGTTCCAATTGCAACACTGTGAGATACTGTGACGATAATTGTCGACAGGATCACTGGATTCGTAGCCATCTGAATGAGTGCACAACCGGTGCTTATTACCGCTGTTTCGACTCCAAAACAGTTCATGCCATGCTGCAGGTTTTCAGCCTGCACGCCACATTGACTTCCTCTACAAAGGTACGAGAAACGTTTGTTATGTACGACGGTAACCTAAGATTTTTCGGGAACCTTTTTTCCAGTAAAAAGTTAGAGAGTGCAACCGCACACAAGATTTGTGATGAGTTGTCATTTTACATGGGAGGAGAACATTCTAAGTGGAAGGACTACCTTCTAACCTTGTACGATCTAATTCAAACCAACTCCATGCCAATTATCGAAGATAAGGTGTTGCTGGGTTACGCCATCTACGTCGAGGGGTCAGTTTTCGACCACTCTTGCAAGCCAACAGCCCACTTCATAATCAACAAAGAACGCCTCGAAGTTCGGGCTCTAACTGTCATTTTGGACGGTGTGCAGCCAACTATCTCCTACGCCACTCTATTACTCAAAAACAGGGATGAACGCCAAGAAACTCTGTCTAAATCCCACTCTTTCATATGCAATTGCCAGAAATGTGAGAGGGAGTTGATTCAGCCCTTTGACTACGACAGACTGGGGGTTGTGTGTAAGACCCTGGAATACAATATCGGTTGGCAATTGGCAATGTCGTGGCAGGAACTTTGGAGGTTGCATGAAGAGTTTCTTGTAATGCTTCGGCAGCTATTTCACGAGTATGATTATTACATCACCATGCATTTCATAATCATGGCAAACGCTGCCCATTTCAGAAACGTTGACGTTGAAATCCAAAGGTATCTTAATGGTGAGGCCTTATATCACATCATGGTGTTAAGTGGTAGCGATAGTTTGCTGTATCGCCATTTTAAAGCCATGTGTGTTAATGGAAATAGGGAGTTGCCTTGGAATCTGCCTATTTAAAGCAGTGTTTTTGAAGTTTTTCGAAATTCTAATACCTTCAAATGGTATTTTTATACGGTGATATACGATAGCCAGCTGTATGGTGCTTCTGGCCATACCCATCTGTAATTTTATCGGTTTTAACATCCTAGAAATATGTTTGTCAACGTTACCATGAACTCTGGACGCGATTACATGTATTCAAAGCGTTCTTTTTGGAAGTTTGAGGGTTTTTTTGTAACTTGAATATTAATTTAGATATGCGTCTATTGAATCTTCTATAGCATTTAATAAATATCAATACAATAAGAAAGCTTGACTGTCTTATTTTATGACTAAATCTTTAAGATAATGTATGCAAATTTCATAACCACAGAGAATCTTTGATCAAGAGATCGCGTATCTTTATTATGCAAATTATTTTGATTCTAGTTAATTATTTCAAGATTTGCCTTTCGATCTACTTCTCAAATTTAAATTCATAGTTGTTCAACTACTATTAGAGCATAAACAGCGTAGTGCATAGAATAGCAAGGATCATGTCCTTGAAATGCAGCGTTTCGATTGGTTTCCCGATGGAGGGAATTTCAGATTACACAATCAAAACGCAGCATTTCAAGGCAATGCCTTACTCCGTGCTATTCTATGCTATAAGCTGTTTTTCCAAGCTATAACAGTTTTGCCTTTAACAGATGGGCGAAAAAAATGGTAATTACCTTTTTTAACGCAGCTTGTTACTGAATTTAAAGTTGAATTTGTCTCACCAATTTTACTATTGAAAAGTTTTCCAATTAGACTGCACTCTTGCATATAGTGTACACTTAAATGTAATGTAATGTATATTAGCAGTTGAATGCAGGGAAATTCTGAACATGTTTTTGCTGTAGAATAAGAGCCTAGACTTTTGACTTCATCCACCTCTTTCATACCTGGTGACCTGATCGTGAAGAAAGGCAAAATTTGCGCTGAATTTTTTGGCTTGTTTCAAGCATAAAGGGTTAAACATGACAGAGGACTACTTGCTCTTCCTGTACGGTATCATTCAAACCAACACCTTGGCCATCTAGTTGAAGATGGTGAGTTAGTAGGTGAGGCCATCTACATAGATGCCTCTGTTTTTTATCACTCGTGTAAACCCACTGCAAGCTGCTTCGTCAACAACAAACTAAAATAATATGTTAGGGCACTTGCCGATATACCCCCTTGATGTCCCTCCTACCATTTCCTACATTTCACTGGGGCTTCGAGACGTGAAAGCTCGACAATAACTTCTTTGGGAACACTTCTTTTTTACTTGCCAATGCAAAAAATGTAAGGATGAGTCGATTTATTCCTTATTGATTACGAAATCAATTGTGGCATTGACAGCGAAATGTATCAAAATTTTACTGCCATACGCAGCAAAACAATATCTGCGTGGTGTAGCAGTATGGTTTCAGATAACACTGGAAATTGTAAGTGGGGGTATGCAAACTAAGTGAATTTTTAAACGTGCAAGATTTTAAATAGTATAGGGGTTCTTCCTTACTCGGATATTTTGTCTGTTTTAAATCGCGAAATGATATACATTTTATACTTTGACTGATACGTTTTAATTGCATTGACTGCTATAAAACTGATACGTAATCGGTTTGACTGCTACAAGTCTAAGAATCTTGTAAGCTTGTGTTTTTAATAAAATTATTCGTTAAAGTTACATGCAAGTATGTTAACTTTCGTAAATAAGTTACACTGTATATGTGTATGTACTAAAATAATTGAAAAACGAGGCTATTAACGAGATAATTACTTCATACCCCTTAATGGCAAAAATGTTGGCAAACCATCAAGACACAGCTGCTTTGTGTGATTGCCACAAATTTTCATTTTCAAGGCTGACCAAGGTTCATGTACTATTATTCACCTACAGTATTAATTATTCAAGGATGTAGATAAATTTACAAATTTACACTAGAAACATTCTAATTTGGTTACTCGATTGCATGTAGTTTTGAATCTACACAAAAAACAAAATGTGCGTTTTCTACTATATGTATACATGTAGCTTGCTTTTAGTCATGTTTTACTATAATTTCTTGTGTAAATTATAATTTTTTAGCGCAATAACTGTGACCATGACAAATGATTATTTATCACGCTACACCTGGTTAGTATTCAAGAATTTAGACGAATTTGCATTTTGTCAATTCCATTAGTATTAGAAAATGAGATACAGTATGTAAATACACTACATTATACATGTGTACATGTACATGCAGGTCTGGATGTTCAACAAGCTCCCTGGGTTTCACCGAACATCTGGTAAAGGTTGTTTCGCAGTTCAAACATCAGTATTGAAGTTATCAGAATTGGACTTAGAAAAGAAATGGTTAATATTTTTTGTTTTACTCTAAATCTGTACGTTAATTATAAAACTTAATACTTCTTTGTGTATACCTTTCTTCTAACCAGTTTTTGTAGATGATTCTAATATTGGGGGTTCTCAATCTATATAATGTAATCCATTACTTTATAATCTTCTTAAATTGTGCACATCTACAAGGTGCAACCAGAACGATTAAACAAATTTCAAAAAATAGTTGTTCCAATACGTGTAGTTTTAAAATTTTAAAGACAAAAGCCCAAACCCTGTTGGGGCTAAACCTATTGTTCAGGTTACTAATGTCCATTGATAAACAAGTTTAGTTCCGTTTAAATTGTCCATCTGGTTCGTGTTGCAGGATTTAGAAGTAGGACCTTCAACGATTCCCATCGCCTACAATCCAGGTGACCAGATCGTAAAGCCCAGCAATCCCTTCTGGAAATGCCTTATGCCACATATGATCGACACACGTTGCGCCAATTGCTTCAAGAAAGCACCTCAATTGTACCTGTGTGATCAGTGCAAAATTGTCCAATACTGCCAAGAATATTGCCAATACGATCACTGGAATAGGTGTCACGAGCTCGAATGTACCTCCGACGTTTATCGTCAAAGCAACCAGGGTATTACAGCCAAGGTGATGGCACCCTTGTTCAGTCTACACGCAACACTCCTATCTACAACCGGATTACGGAAGAAGTCTTTTACCATGTATGACGGTACGAAAAGGTCCTTTGAACACCTCATCTCCCTTATCGATTTCTCGGAAGACCACGTGCTCCGCAAAATTGTTTGTGCGGAATTGTCGCTCCTCACCGAGAAACAAAATAGGCCCTTTTCTGAGAAGTACTTTGTCGTATTGTACGGTGTAATTGAAACTTTTGCGATCTATGTCGATGAAGACGGGGAACACGTGGGTCTCGCCATCTACATCCAGGATTCCATTTTCGACCATTCTTGCAAGCCTAATGCCAATCGAGTCATCAACAAAGGGCTCCTGGAAATTCGAGCAATCACAACCATTCCCACGGGTGTTCCTCCCGTTATCTCCTACTTGTCCATGGGGATCCTGGACAGGGAAGCCCGTCAGAATATACTGTTGAACACATTTGGTTTTTGGTGTCAATGCGAGAAATGTATCTTGGAATTAACCATGGGTATCAACTATGCGAGAATATGGTCTTTGAACACTACTCTTGAAAATATCCACGTAACACGGACGGAAGAAGTCGGTTGGAATGACGTCTTGACAGTGCACGCGGAGTTTTACGTTATGTTGCAACAAGTGTTCAATGAATACGATGAGAATATCACAAAGCATTTCGTCCGTTTAGCAGACATATTTATCCATCGAGACTCTGTTCCAGATGAAGTCAGAGTAACTGTGGTGAATGAAGCTCTTCAGCACATTGAGGTGTGCTGTGGGACCGAAAGCCCGCAGTATCGTACTTTTAAGCCATATATCTGGAATCTGGGTTTTCAATCGTAGACTCCAGAGAATTATTTGCTTTAATTTGTGATAGCCCTTTTAAAACATTCTTTTTGAAGGTTGCAAGAGTAGCCTACATATTTGTACATTACATTAACATATCTGAATTTATTTGTTCATTTTATCACATGTGCACATGCTGTGTTAATTCGATGCATTTGCAAATTTGTCTTAGGGTAAAACATACTGAAGCATAGATAATATCATGGATAAGAGGATAGAGCTAGAATAGCAAGGAACCATGCCTTTGATTAGCCGATGCACCCGCACATATAGTGGAAGAAAATGATACAGAGTACGGGTGCATATGAAATCACAGGTATTCTCCATCCTCTTATCCATGATATTATCTAAACTTCAGCATGTTTTAACCCTAAAGGTAAAAACATAGTGCTATAGTGCTATCAGCGATTAAAGAATCGCTTTATTCTAGAATAAATCTGGAATGATTCTGGAATCAATGACTACAATTGAGCATGTTGTTTTCGATACCATTCAGAACTCATTAAAATCAAGAATGATTCTAGAAAAGACAAACTCGTTTAAGTCCTGGATTCATGCTTGAATCATGTGCTGCTCTATTGTTTGTTGCGCCGCTATACTATGTGCGGGTGCATAGAGAATCGCAAGTATGTCTTTAGGAATCATTCTAGAATGAAGAGATTCTTTAATCACTGATAGCACTGTTTTTACCCTAAGGGAGGAAAAATATAATGTACATGTACATGTAACTTACATAATTTCAAACTACTTTCCAATCATTTCTGTCGAGTTGGGTAAATAAGAACCTGTCTACTTAGAGATTCTGTAACAAGGAATTTATCGGAATGCAGAAAATTAAGATCGTAAACGGGAATACAACTATTATTTAAAAATTCATATTAAATATTGGCGCGTTTTATTCATGTAACACGATTATGGAAACATGATTGGGAAATTATACTTAATTATTCCAAAAAAATTGAGAAATTTGAATTTCAAGCATGCCTTTAACTTTCGCAAAAGATAGATATAATGTAAGTTAAATGCATGATACTTGATGATTATTACCAGAAAACTGTATATACGATATCTTACATGTACAGTACATTACTTGTGAACTTCTTCGCTCTTCAAAAGCACTCTGAATTTTATCAAACATCTGCTTAAAGTTTAGTATTTTTACTGTTCTAGTGCCAACATTACAGTTTCCTTAACCACTGAAGTAATGGTAAATATTTTTATATTATTCTGACATGCTTTTTTTTCTAAACATTTGTTAAAATTTACAACAGTGTTTGGAGATCCAATTCAGTGTGGAGTGCACTATTGTATGCAGGTGATTCATGTTGAATTTCAAACAAATGTAGACATTAGTAATAAAACATTGTGTTGATATAATTGTACGAGGTGGTTAAAATTAAAATGATTCATGTTGCAGGAATTCTACGGGCCTTCTACAGAACCCATCTCCTACGTTCCAGGTGACACTATAGTAAAATCAATTCAATTTCTTACCCTGCAGTCAGCATGTAATATGCCATGTGGCAGGGGGCAAAGTGCCAGATTTTTTTAGGTGAACTATTATACGGTCGTGGCCGTTTTTTGGGGAACTATCCCAGCATTCGCCTTTTGAGCCTATATGAGCGATTAATGGAGGTTGTGGGAAACCACGAAAAACCACAACCAGGATAGCCGACCGGGGTTCGAACC
>JAQGCC010002339.1:0-18870 GCA_034698905.1 Xestoiulus laeticollis | reverse complement strand
TGTGAATTAACACGCAAAAGTTTTCTTGATCCACATCAGTTGATCTACATCAACGTTGGTGTGAATCAGGTGTTACGATCTTTCATCAACAAATAAATCAACAAAAATGAAATCACATTCTATTTAAGACATTAAACCTTTTATATTTGTAATTATAAAACTGATGAAAATGAATCAACAGTGTTACAAACGCAATAAAACTAGTTGTTTAAAAATCTCTCCACTTGGATATCACATTGCCTAATATATCAATTAAGGTCGTTGCTTGTAATAAAACTGCCAATGCAAACTTTTTTCCAAAAAAATATTATAAACCGTACCTTATAACTTTTTTTTTATATCTACGACTACTTACAAGTATAACTTTGCATAGTTGCACTTCCCCATAATTTTTACATGTACATTATATTCTAGCATACTTCCAAAATATTTAAACTTGTATGTCGTAAAGATCATATTTTTGGATCATTTTCATAATCACTTGCCATGTGCTGAAAAATCCCAAGAACTTACTTTGTATTTGGAAACCCAATTTAGATTTTATTAATTATAAATAATTAATAAGTTCCATCCTCTTTGGCTGGTAATTCATAGTACAAGCATCAATATTTCATCACAGCGAAGTTATAGTCATTTAATGCAAACTTGGTTGTGATGAAATATTGATGCTTGTATTATAAATAATTTGAAATTTTATTCGAAACTATCAGATGCAATCTTCGTGTTTTTTTATAATTTTCAAAAAAAAAAAAAAACAATACAGTAAAGGTCACTATTTCCGTAAGATACATGGCAATACATGCACCAGCACTATAGCCAATTACTGGTGACGTTTACAAATAATATATATGCCCTTTAGAATGACGTGATTTCTATGAGCTTAAACAAAATTAAGGAAAGCATTGCCATTTAATATCCTGCAATTTTTAATAGACTCATGATCCATTATTTTCAAAGCTAAGGTTGCATTGTTCAAGCGAAGAAAACAACTCAAAATAACTGGTGAAAAAACATATGAAAAGAATCAATATCAATTAATCTCTCAATAATACCATGGACTTAAAGAAGAAAAATCACAGGTTAAAAGTTAAACTACAGGCGTGTTTTTCTATTTGATTTTCATATACTACTGGAATAGGCCTAATATTTATAAATATCTGTAGGATATATTAAGTAATATGATACATCTTTATTAATTTAATTTATATATTAAATAAAAATATATATTAGGTAATTTGAGTATTTGTATATTTTAATTATATTATTCCCAACTAACTTTTATATTGAAGCTTTATTGGTTATGTAAAGTACTTGGATATTATTAAAGTATTTTTGGAAATTTTTGTGTGATATATTAAGTAATATCATACGTCTTAATTAATTTAATTTATATATCAAATAAAAATGTATATTAGGTGATTTGAGTATTTGTGTATTTTAATTAAATTATTCTCATCTAACTTTAATATTGAAGATTTATTAGTTATGTAAAGTACTTAGATATTATTAAAGTCTATTTTTGGAAATTGTATCTATAAGGAACAGATCTGGAAGCCAATAGACAATTAGTTTGAATATCAACAACGATTATTAAAATCGATTATAATTTTTTGTGTTTGGATATTTTTGCCTATTTTAGCAGGCATAAACACATTTTGTACATAAGTGACTACCAATATTAGCCTTGAAACTGAGTCTAAGAACCTTATCCAATAGCCAAATGCACATGTAAAAGCGCAGATGTTCTTATTGAAAAACTTGCTTACAACTAATTCGATTTCTATTAATTTCAGGTACATTTCTCAGTAAGTTACAATTTGTTCCTTGAACTTGACACTGTTTAATTTGAGAAACACTGGCAGGTTCATACAGAACTGAGCAACATACAGTGAATGTAATCCTTGCTTTTAAGATAATTGTACATACTAATTCAATTTCTATTGTAAAAAAACCTAGATAACTTACAATTGTAGTTAATTCTGTATTTCTGTATAAGCTTGCATTCATAGAGTACTGTTGAAAGGATAAACATCGTCTGCTTTGTGTCATTGAAATATTTCAAGAGTATTTTTAGCTTACTGCAAATGGATAATGAAAAGTAAGGAAATTGTAAATCCATCTAAGTGAATCGTGTTAAGTAAATATTATTGGTTTCGTTTTAATGCACGAGCTTATGACAGAAAACAATGAATTGATCCCATCCACAGGTACCTTAAATAAGAATGTTCTACAAAACAGATTTAAATCAATTTAAATATTATTATCTCAAATTCAAATTTGTTTTCAATAAGTGCAGATTTGTATGCACGACAGTACATGTCTGTGATTTCATCTTTTTTATAAAATTAAAATATTGAAGACATGATGTAAATAACATACATGACAATTTGAAAAGCTGTGCCTTAGTGTTAGGGCTCTCATGATCTTTCTTTTGATTATATAGCTAACTCTTTTTAATGCTACTAAACTTAAGAAATAATTTCGGTGAAAGCTTTGGAAACATGAAAACAAACTTCTCAAATTAAACAATATACATGTATTTGATTAAAATCATATTTAAATATACGACTGGTAAATGAATATAGGATGAGCCAAATTAAAAGAAATTCTTAGGTTAAGTTATGAGACAAATTCAATATATTTCATTATATTGTCGCCAAATAACATTTAAAAACTACATGCATAGTGTCAGAGTCAATAACAAGATTTATGATTTCATAATTTATAAGCTTCAAAGTCAATAGGTTCACCATTTACATGAGTTTTCAAAAGATTAATTTGAATATTATGATCATTTAAAATTTAATGAACTGGAAGTCTTGTAAAATATTACTATAGTGCTAAATCATTAAAACTGAAGAAATGCATGGTGCCACCTAGTGGTTAATTGGAGTGAAATTATATGGACAAATAGGAATTACATAGGCCTATAACTGCATCTTCATATTTCAAGATTATTACAAATAAATTAAAAACAAATCAAGTTTATTAGAAAGGAGAATGATTTTAATAAAATAACCTGCAAAAAATAAAGCATAGACCCAGCAGAAAAATGCTAATGTAATATAAAAATCAATTACATTGAAGTTGGAATATATTAAAGTATATGATTCATTGGTTGCAAGAAACCAAAAAACAAGCAAATAGAGTTTTCATACACCCCATAGGCTTGTTGATTCATTGTTTAATTTCTTAATAATGAAATTAATAACAAAAAGAGTTACATAGAGGGATTAACATTTTCCATAATGAGGATTAAATTTATGATCCTGCACATTGTAAAAGTTAAATTCACTGTATAAATGGAGCTTATATAATAAGCACAGTTTATAAAATCGTAACAATGAAGTCGATAAAGTGATTTTTTTGTTTATCGTCATCATTGTTATAAAAAATTGTTAGAAGCATGAAAATGTTAACAATATTAAACGTCATTGTCTTAAGCTGAGATTAATCCCTTCTCCTTCAGACCAATTATTTCGTGGATCTGTTATGTCATGTTTCGTATCCACTTCCATAATCCTGGATAAGAGATTCTTTTTCATATACCAGGAAGTGCGTCATTATATAACCTACAATTTAATTAAGCACAATCCACAAAGTAGCAAATTAATTCAAAGCGTTTTGCATTTAAATTTTAAGTATTATGACATGCAAGTTTATGCTAAAAGTGGTCAGTAAAATATAATTTGAGGAAATTTCAACTTCATGTTTCCTATGTTTCTTTTTTTAGATAGACGATAAATTAGTCTATATAGCTTCAGTTTACGACACTGATAAAGCTTGTCTGAACTGCACAGATTTTTGAACGAAAATTATGTTTCAAGCTGTTTTTTCAAGAAAGTCTTGTTAAAAGACCCTGTTAAACGTATAATTCGTTTAAATAGGATTTCTTGGAATGCTTTCACTATATGCAATAGGGGATTAACTGTTATAGCACAAGATAAGCACAAGATAAATCAAGAGCACATCACAATAATTAAACATTTAACATTTTTTTATTTTAATGAATACGAGCTATAGGCTATGAAAGACAGGAACTAAAATTTGCAAAATGCACTCGTGATAGAAAGTCTTATCCAATCAACAAGTGACTTCATTAGTATTAATTATGCAGCTTGCAAATCTGCATATAGAAAAGTCACGTCTATAATGCAAAATTCAAACGGATGTTAATTTGCATATCTCTAAGCGTGCATATGCTGTATTAATTGTGCATGAAATGGGTCTCAATTATCAATTAGATAATTATCCACCATACAGAGCTAACTGTCATTAGAACAATCGTGTCTATCCTAACCTGTAAAATTTATTCTATCCCTAGCTCGCATCGATTTAAAATTCTAAACCATCAGACAGTTAAAACTAGACATTAAAGTAAACTGCTCGTTCATATTAGAGATAAACGTTTCAATCTGTGTTCCACGGTAAATACATTATTTTAAATTAACAATGGCATTGACAAACAATAAAACAATACGAAACCAAATACAGAAGCTATCTGCAATTGTAACAAAATTAAATTCAAAGCCTCCCAAGTATATAATAAAGTTAGCACATGCACGTGTAGAAAACTACTACCAACCTTTAAGTAGGAATGTATTGAAGTCAAAAAGAGACACTGGTGGTAAAGTCAGGTTAAATTTGTTGAGCTACTTGGAGATCCAACTGAGTTGAGGACGGTACAAATAGGGTCCTTTCACCGAGCACTGGCAGTGAGTAAAGAACTTGAGAAAGCGAACCCAAAATGAAGCCACACTTCTATGTATATATATCCAGCTTCCCACCTGATGTCCTCGCAGCATCTTCAATGGATTTGCCATGTGCCAAACCAATGGTGATGACATCATTCGGCTAATTCACCAATCGCAGCACGTCGCGCATAGTACTATTCATATCCACAAAGAATTTGATTATTTCGATCAATTCTTTAGTTGGTGAGGGCCAATGTGTATAGACAGTGATTGCTATCCAATTCCGTCTTAATGCGATATTACCCTGGATGATTGGCAAAAATTGTAGGGCACATTTTGTCGACCACTTGCAAATTACCAGCTGTCAATAAGTTGACGTCCAACAAACAACTAAGTGAATGTCTTTATGCCACGTTAGTCACTATTCAATGCTGCATACAAATGGCTAATGTGCTTGGTTACCAACAAGTTGGAAAACTTGATTACTAATTTTCAAAACGCTGGTGGTTTCCATGTAACTATATTTTATGAACTGCGTATATTGAAAATGATTGGAGATACTGCGAAGGACATCCATCAAAGAGCACTAATGCAGATTTATTTATTTTTTGCAGTAAAACTTTCCTTAAAAGTAATATACGTCGTAGGAAAAGTGAAACTAGCCTTAAACTTACTCAAAATTTGAATGTAGGCTAATTTTTATTAAGCATAACACAAACAAACATGACGCTGTTATTAGTGTCAAATATAAATGAACTATAATGTACCAAAATGCACTTAATTCTAATGTAGCCTATGTTCAAAAAAGCCTTAATTGAAAATCAATCGAAATCATTATTTCAATGACGATGTCTACACTTTTAAAGATTTTAGCGATGCAGTGACCTACAATGAAGTTTTTTGTGACAATTTTTTCCAAAAGTAATCATCTATACATGTATAGGGAACCGATAAAAGAATCCCATGTATAAGCAACAATCTGAAGATTGGATTACTAATTTTAATTGTAATGAAGACGTTGTTGCAGAACTTTAGATATTTTGGTGAAAATCAAATACTGCACAAATGAAATCATATTTTTTATCTAGTATTCACTCGACATGGCCCTTCCCCAAAAATGTCTGCGAGTACCCACCATTTAATTACAGTCTGTTTCATAAAACTTAACTTAATGTTAAAAGAAAGCTATACACCAATATTTTTAGAACTTTTAAAAATTCTTCAATGTACTTGTATTTTAAAAATCTTGGGAATTGTATTTGTTTATAAACAGCATAATACAAGTAGGCCCTAAACGTTTTCTAAATTATAATGTACAAAAATCCCTAACAGAGCAATTGTACTAAAGTGTACATGTATGTGAAATTGATGGTTTTTCCGTTAACATGATTCCCAAAAACATCAACAGACGAGAAAAATAAAAGTTTAAGCTCAAATAAAGCTCATGGAGTAAAAAAATGTAATGAGCTTTTTGTGTTGGCATTTACCCGAAGTGGAAAAACGCATTTCTACGGAATCTAGGGCGCTTAACAAGTGCTTAAAACCTGGAAATATGGGAACCAATTTCCTTAGCATACGCCATTTATCAATGAAAAATTGGATTATTACTTTTTATAAAACTGAATACCGGTGTTATTCATGCGATACGATACTAGGATTTTCTAATAACACCACTCAAGTGAAAGAAAAAGCCACTGTTCAACTGGAAAAGTAAACAAATAAGCTTGTGTGAAAATAATTGAAAATGAGTAAGCATCATGGAAAGGTAGCAATTAAGTTATTCAACAGGAAAAGGTCATGCCAAAAATCAATAAAATCAATAACTACTTGTGCTTCTTGATGCTAGATATCATGGACACATTACTCTATGCAAACTTTATTTTATTATTGTTATTTTCTGCAGTTGTAGGGGAAACAGGATTTTCTAAACGTGATATTCCAAACGTGCAAATACTTAGATCCCATAACGTTTCGTCTAACACCACTCAATGATGAAAAAATCTATTTTTGCAACCTTTGATATTAGCCAAGAATATAACCATGGGTCCATAGAGGGACTTGATGCCATAAAAAGTCGTTTTTTATGTTTGGGAAGTTCTAGATTACATTAAATTTTTTAAATACTGCAACATAGCCGAATTTTACGGTTAGTTTCCAGACTGACAGTCTCATAAGATATATTTAGTAATAAGCACTGTGTGATTGCAAATTGCTTAGGTGCTTTATAGGTCATAAATAGTAAGTCATCATAAATTGCTGTTGCTAAAGTCCAGACTTGTGATAACGCTGAAACACTGGATTCTATTAATAGTAGAATTTAGACAAATTTGCTAGCATGACAACTGCTATACTAAAAATACTTCAAACCACCCACGCAATGACCGCAATAGTCAAAAAAATTCCCCTGCTATTAACTTGGCAATATGAAATGTGAAAGCTTTTTTCTAAATGAAATTCGCAGGATTCTAACACAGAAGCAAAAAGCATTGTGCAACACAGTTAATACAATTTACATGCGGAAATAGGTTAATTGTACTTAAAACATCTGCTATATTTACATATATATTCAATGTTCATGATGGTTTGATAACATTAAATTTTAAAACTAAAAACATCGTATTTTTTTCAAGCCTTTAAATCCAAAAGAACTATTATAAATGTAATGATAACATTATTTAAATGACAAAACTTAATTATTATATTGTTGATCAGCTTTAAAATTAATTCACGAAACAACGTGTCCTTATTGAAATTATCACGTGTGATATTTTTTATCCAAGATGTTTTGAGAAAGTTTTAAATTAAAATCATTCAACCAAAGTACTTTATACTACATATCAAATAATCAATTACTGAGTTATATTCAGTATGTTATTTCGGGCAATTGCAATGGCTTATCATCAAGAATTATTGAAAGCAAAGTAAAGTGCTACTGATAGCACCTAGGCGTGGCAACATCATTACAGATTCATTCAAAGCTATAAGGTTATCTGTACTCTCAAACGATCAACAAGTCGACATTTCTTTATCGGTTCCTCCTATTTCTATAAACTGGTTTCCTGTTATTTTTCATTTACAATCATTGAATTCAACTTTTGCCTTGAGATTTATTGAATTGCACAAAATGACTTCGTGGCTTCCTTTGGTAAGACATGTACGTGTGTGTATGTATATAGTCGGTATATATACATGAACTTCAATGAATTTCCAGCCATTGCTGCTCAGACTATAGCACAAACTTAATTCAGTTCAACTAAAATCGAATAGGATATTACAGTCGGCTCTCTATATAAAGATTTGAGAACATGGCCCCAACATGGCCTCTCGGTATAACGAACCCACAATTTCACTAGCTCACAATACTAAATGTCGGTTTATAACTAACATCAATTCGATGTCGTAGGTCAGAGACAAACAACATTCTGTTGTGTCATAAGATTCAGATAGTTATTGATTTTAAAGATTGGATTTTAAAGTTAATTTCTTAAAACATTCTATCGCGTATTTAAGAGGTACTCAAAATTCAGCAAAAAATTCCGCAACTGTCATTTCAGTAGGTTAAAACTGCTATATGTAATAAAAAAGCAGACTTCTCGATATAACGAACGAATGTTTCATCCCCTTGGCATTCGTTATATCAAGAGCAGACTATAAATTGTGATGAACATTTACTAGCATGCTTCCTGGTTCTTATAAAATTGGAATGCTGCATTAGGATTTTTTAAATAGTTGCTCATTAATTCGTTAAGTAATCTATATCAAAATATATATATTTTCACAAAAGGAACAATGCATTGTGCTCAATACATTTTGTGATTGTAGCATTAATACAGCTTACAATTGGTTGCAGAACTGGTCTATTCAAAGGTATGTACATGCAATGATAATAAAAATGCTTTTCCAGATCACCAGATTCTTTGCTTTCATGATTTGGCAGTACGTTGCCATTATCTACGCACTACTTCAGAACCTTTACAGTATATATTAGTAAATGACAATAACAAGACCTTTTTCTAGGAGAGTTCAATGATATTGATATATTTGATGACGTCTGTTAATTGGCATGACTTTGTTCATTTCATTATTGTACAGCAACTCGACATCATGGATATTTGAAATGTTTTTCTTTCTAAAAGAAAGGTAATTTTGACCAGGCTCGTATTGACTCTCTTGGGAATAATTGGCAAAAATACAATGATTCGAATCATTGTATACAAAAAATCAGTCTTTAATGTAAACATGTTATCTAAAATTACTATAAGCTTTGGCTATTTAAGATCTACTGAACTCGTTGCTTTAATGTTTAATTGTTATTTCAAACTATATCCATCAGATTTTACATAAAGTTAACTTTCAAACTTAAAATGTAAAAATAAGTAGATACTGCATGTGCAAGTTTTGAGAAAAACACAATTAATTAAACTACTCCACTAATCTCGAATTGATAAAAAACGACCTAATTAAAAGACAGACGTTATTCTAGAAAACAACGTTCAGTTTAAATATAGTGTTTTGTGGGGGCTTGTTTTTGAGGAAAGGATCTCTAATCTTTAAGATTCCTCATTAAGTCGTTTTTGAATTTTATAAATCTTTCTCCTTGAAAACGTATCATGTCGAAAAATCATGATTTGCTATTGGAATTGCATTGCTGGCTACATTTTGGTTTTTTTCCAATACATCTTGTAAAATACGGATAAAGCAAAATAGGTCTATTTTTTTGCATTATTTCTGCAAATCTAAACATGTTTATTATTATTGTCGAAACTTAAGGTCATCATAAGAATTCTCCATTTCACCATTTCTGTTCTGTAAGTACTGTTGCAATATACATGTAAATATAACATGTAGATACATTTTATTCATTCTACACTATTAAGAGGGTTGCACACCAGAATAAGCCTTTTTTCATTTTTTTTTATTTAATTTCGAAAATTTATAGGAACAAATGAAATGTACGAAGACCTAGCATAAATCTTCTATTACTTGTTTAAATTTTTTGTTTATGTATATGTATATTCCATTTTATGGAAATATGTCCGTAAAGTTTATGATTGTAGAGGGTCTAGTAAACTTTACAGACATATTTCCATGAAATGTAATATACATACATTATACTTAAACAAAAAAAAAAAAATTAAACAAATAATAGAATATTTATGCTAGGTCCTCGTACATTTCATTTGTTCCTATCAGTTTCCAAAATTAAATAAAAAAAAGGTTTATTCTGTATGCAACCCTCTGAATTCTACATGGGCTTCACATTTCCACTACTCATATCAGGCATACCAACTTTTAATTGACCAAAACCCTAACATTCCTTGAATTTCTAAAAGAACGCAATTTCGATAACAACAATAACAAACAATAGCCACATAATAGTTACAAGAAAAAAAGATGGAATGTTTTTATATCGAAATGGCTTATCCTTAGTATCATCACTTGAAAGTATGGTGCTCGGTTGCTTAATCAGAATGCCTAATCCTCAAATAATTGCTTAGCAACGTTCAACAAACCGACGATTAAATCAATAAGACAGCTGGTCAAACCAAGAATCCATACACAGCCAATTTAAGCAAGGAGAAAACATGGAGATTTATGCAAAACGGTCATATCATTTTGTTTACGTTTAAATAACAAACCAATATTGTTGAATTCACTTGAAAAAAGATACAAAAACGTAAATAAAAAAGATATTACATAACATAAGCTTAGTTGCATTAAGGAAGCAGTGCACCAAGTTAATCTATTGAACTGTACAAAAGATTAAAGGTCATGCTAACTTTCTTTAAAAAATTATTGAAGTTGAAATTAAAAAACTGCAATTCGTCTACAATATCACGTCTAAAGTGTTTCAATTATAATTCAGTAACATAATGTAGTCAAATTGCTTTCTTGTATGAATTCATTTTTCAATTTGTAATTTTATCCCTCATTAAATTTGACTTCGACATGTCAAATATTAATGGTTTTGTTTTACTTTCTCATACGACCAAGGACAGTAGAAAGAAGCAAACAACGTAAATAGTACACTTCTATTTCTGAATACCCTTGTTGTTGAACACTGACTTTCAATCTTTGAAAAAATGTTTTGAAAATTTCATAGTGATGGATTATGCTATAATTGAAATTGATTAATTAACATACTTCAAAAAGATTAATGTATTCGTAATAGAATTTTGACATTATATCAGCGAGCTAATTTCATTAGCTGAAATTCAAAAAGCAAATCTTTTAATGTTGTAGCCTTGAAATACATTTTTTTAGTAAAGCAGCTTGTGCTTGGCACAATATACATGTATACAACTTTCAAATAATGTACATTTTTAAACACTATGTACATATTCCAAATTTAGATAAAGTATATTAAACATTGTTAAATAATTTAGCCCCATCTGCTATTTTGTACTCTCTTCCATATTTGGTATACAGTAATTTATTTTGATGCGTATTAATTTAAAAGTAGGTTTAAAAACAGGTCTTATCCATTCTCATTTCAAATAAGTATTGAAAAAAGTAACTCGTTTCGAAATAGAAATTCTGCCAGTGACAAAATAGGTGAGACGATATCAGTAGTTTTCCATATTTACGTTTGGAAAATCTGTTGTAAGTAGGAAGTATGATATTGTCATGTACATATTTTAATGCAAATATGAAACATGGAAGATTGCAAATGGATTCTACATGCAATCATTCAATGCATAAAATATATATGATATGCTTCACTACACTAGTGAGGAAGACAAATGTTGATCCACCTACAGTCAACAAATTGCTTGTATGCAATTGGGAATAGTTCTGCATATATCACATATCCAGAGTGCTGAAACCTGGAGCAAACAAGGTATTGAACTGGTATTATTTGAGACATCTACTCTTATTACTGGTTTACAAGACCTAGATGTAATTCTTACATCCAAGAGTATTGCTTGATTCTTACATCCATTCCTTAATTTAAAAAGCTCAGTTCATAAGCAAGCCTTTGCCTCTGGCGATGAATAAAAGTTGCATTGTTTTATTATAAGTTATTAATGTAGCAGAGTTGAAACTATGCTTTTATGCTTTTGTTCTTCTAGAAAGGAACAAGCTGAGGATAAAAATGGACATTGCGTCATGTAGGTCAATGGCTGAGGAAAAATGCTCAATGGCCTTATTGGTTTTATACAACACAATGCGTGGGAAGAATTACATTTAATATTGGAAAATGGATAGCACATTCAATAATTAAAGCCGCGAAGGTGGACAATTAAATATCACATCTAATACATATGAAGCTACATGATGACTATAATTGTCTGCAAAAATATTTGTAGTTTATTATTATTGCCCATCTATATAATAGCTAGGGGAGCGTTGCCCTTCAACTGTTTACCTAAGCAATGTAATACTTGCATCAGGGGCCTGCTGAAATGTTTTCATACAAAGCTAGAGGTACAATGGCATGAACATTTCCTACTGGAGGTAATGACATTGTACGGGATTCTATCCTAATCACAATGCTGGTATTATACAACAATAGAGACTGGACAAAGACAACAATATAGAACTTTCGTAATATGAAGCTAAAGTGACAACTTAAGACATGGATTTGGATAAAGCAGTAGACATGCCTACAGTTAAAATAATGGCATGCTTATGTCATACATGTACATGTACATCAGCGGTAAAATAGCTTAATTATTTTGAAAATGAGATTTAAATTCTTGTTGTGTGCTTCATTTACATAAACTGACCACTATTGTGTTGCATTGACAATAATGGTCCTTTTAGATTAGTTGGAAAACTAAATATAATTAGTTTCAAAAGTTGGAATACATTTAAGAAATAAGATTTTATTGGTGTAACAGATGACAAAGTAGCTGGTAGGAGTTACATTCATTTTATTATTGACAATTCACATGGAATCTCCCCAAGCAATTTGTGGAATGGGATGAATGATAATGAAAAGGGCACTGGTATAAAGGGCTCACTCCGTCAGAGGGATATGAAAATTCGGTCGATACGACAAACTAATTTAGATCCTTATTTTTCTGGTATCCATCGATATATACACAGATAATTAAAGAAGATAGAAATAGTTGCTCATGAACGCAAGATTCGTTTTTGCAAACCAGTAAGCTACCTTATTTTAAATTAATTGATCTGAGTTACCAAGGTTGTCAGAACAACCTCTGAAAATGTTAAAGGTTACAAAAAAGCTAAATTTAAAAATAAAAAAACCCTAATGGATATGCTAATTCTAGTTCACGCTTAATGCACCAAAAAAAAACAAGCAAACGTCAGAATTTAAAAGTGCACTCATCTCTATCTGACGTAAAGTAATTCCGGAACAACATTCAAAAAACATGCAATATATAGAATTTCGATTATGTAAACAATGCAAGGAATTAATGAAACATTGCTGGAACGTATTTACTTATGTAGGCCATACACGTGATATATAAAACAGAATTACTCCAAATTAAATGTATACACATAAGATCGTCTTCCACCATCATAGCAATTAGAAATTACAACTGTAGTTATATAACCCATGTCATTCTTATTAACTATTAGAATTATCTGATAATCTTTTATTTTTATCATTACTAATATTGAAAGCCAGTTAAGTAGCACAAAGTTCAAAGTTAATTTCAAAGCGGTGAAACCAAAACTGTTTACTTGGGGTCGTTTATCCCTGTTTATTTGACACGTTTAGTATAAGTTTGTTAAAAAAAATGTGCTCATTTCCTGACTAAAACATCCATCCAAAAGTTGATTTGACATTAAATTATAATCAAGTAATGTTATTTTTTTATATAAATGTGTAGAGCAGCATTGCAGACAAGTTTCTGAAATACAAAACTATGAAGAAACTAAGGGGGAAGGTAAAATGAAATTTGATCATTTTATAATAAAACAGGATAATTACGATCTGTTACATTGGACGCATGAAAAAAAATGTTATTTTTGTGTCTTGTAAAAAAAAATGGAACCAAAACAAACCAGTTTCTGTAATCTATCCTTACAAAATTGTAAAGCTGCACTTAATTTACCTTATCGTCTTCTTAATTCCAAAATGCAATTACATAACGAAAGAAAAGTATCATTTGAGGGTTCCTGAATGACTTTTTCAAATAATGTATGAAGAGGAACATTTAATGTCGTGTTGGCCAAGTAGAACATGTGTGGTCTGCAGGAATTTGTCCAAATGCAGACATTCCATATCGTATATGGAATATGTTATTGCGAAATATGCTCTGATATACATTGTACTAATATGATCCCAATGCAACCATTGAAAAAAACATACCAGAAGTAGTTCACAATTATTAGTCATATCAAAAGCGGTGGTAAACACTGAAAAACTCGTCTCCAACAGCTTTGGAAATCCAAATAGTCAATTTTCAATCACGATTAGTGCATGTACTTTTGATCTGATCATGTCGTATTAAATGTTGATTCTAATTTTGTGTGGCTTCTAATTTCAAAGAACTGCTTTAGTAAACACATGTTCGTTGAACTTTTCATTTCAAGGTCTTCAAGTATAGGACGTATAAAACTATTTTTTTTAGATTTTGCTCCCATATTATAATCTATAAATTACCTTGTAGCAGCTATAATTATTCCACAATTACGAATATTTTAAACTAGAATACCATTTGACAATCAATAAATACACAATGTAGTTAAATTAACTATAACTGATGGTTGATGCATTCTTGTCCATTTGGTCTTTAGGCCCAATGCACCATTATTCAGAATTTAGAATAAGTTTTAATATAGTCCCATACATGTAAAATACAAAAATAACTTTTCATCCCTTATGAAAAAAGTGTAACAAGATGTTGGGTTAAATCTACCCAACATTTGGTTGTTACACTTAAATCCAACTCAATGTTAATCCAATGTTATTATGTCCATATAGATGTACCACTCGATCAATATTGGGTTGAATTTAACCCAACTTTTTTTGTGTGAAGCCTTAAAACTCATTATATATAATATGCTTTTAAATATGATCACAAAATCATTCAAATGCTAATAAAATAGTAACAAAAATACATGTATGCATACTGGCCTTTTTCTGACTGTTATGTAGATGTAACTTTCCACTGTTGAACTTCATAAACATCTATCATCCGATGCCCGATGCATCCGATTTTGAATTGCCATGCAGTTTGTCGGTTGAAGTATTTGTCAAAGGTTTCGATCACAAGCTATAAAAAATACTTTTGCCTATCATACAAGTGAGTGAAGAGTAACATTTGAACTGATGGAAGCTTGTTTACTTCAATGTGTGTATGTGCAAATGAAAATGCAGATACCCAAAATTGAGCATATGACGTCGGAAAGTTATGCAAAAGATTGAAATCATCATAGAAATAACCTTGAACTTATTACAAGGTCACCACAATTTGGCAATCGAAAGTATTTAATAGGCTTCTAACACATGGTAAACTCAAGCCTAGTCCACACGTACATGTAAATGTTTTCTCCTTATTCTTGCATGATCCGGAATGACTGAGCAAAAATTTGACACAAATCATGCGTCTAAATTACTCAAACTTTCAATCAGACTTTTGCACAGTCTTCTGCGATGGTGACGCAACACCATGCAGCTTGCAACCTTCAAGGTCGCTGAGAACATACATTTTTTAATGGCATGGGAGTGCGGCTTGTATACAAATCTCCAGCCCATCAGTCTTTTTCGAATTTGTAAAACCTTATTCAGTTCGTAGAAAACGTCAAACTTGGCGTCCACACAAAAGGTTTTGTTTTAAGTCTTGCATGATTACACAAAATTTGTCAAACAAAACATTACTTGTGGACCAGGCAATGTTGTATCGTCAGTCTTGCATGATCATGACGACCTCTGATGTTCATAGACAACATAACGTTACATTTAGATATGGCTTGAAGCTTACTTCAGTGATCGTTTTATCGTAATGAACATGCAAGACTGACAACAAAACGTTACTTGTAGATCAAGCTTTACTGAGGTTGAAGTCCAAAAATATTAGATAAATGTACAGTGTATAAATGTATGTCTTTCCCGATGTCAAACCTTTGGAAAAGAATCAAAATATCTACTGTACCTAAAATAAAATAATCATCAAATTAATAATGAAAATGTCACTTCTAAACTTTAGATTTGACCCTATGAAGTTTCACATTCATTACTGTTATACAGTGTATGTACATCAGTCTAGAGATCTCTAGACTCAAGTTCATACTAATTTCAATTCTACTTTATAACACTTCATAATATTAAAAAAACAATTCCAAAAATGATGATAGTATTCTTGTAGTGACCTATTGGCACCAGAATATCTGAAAAGCTAATAAAATTGGCTTCCACATTTGATTTACTTCCATAATGCTGTTCAATTTATTAAAAGGATAATCCTGTTTTTTACATTTAATTCAGCGGAGACTGAAATTAAAGTCGGAGAAGTAAACTGAATTTGACGGGATCAACAAATAAAAATGTCATTTCTGCGACTAACATTTTCTAACTACATGTGATTTTATACATGTAAATATCTTAAGCGTGATCTAAAACTCATAAAATTAGCGTCTCGTTGAAGACCAGAATCACTTACGTAAGATGTGTTCAATAAGTAGTTTTGAAGCAGATTGGCGTGGTGTATGAAAACGATGGATGAATTCAAGCTGTTAAATAAGTTTAATAATGTTAGGCAATTTCTATGCACTGGAAGTTGGATTCAATATCGAATAAAAATATATATTACTTTATCGTACAACTTAACTTTTCTAAAACATCAATTCAAAGGTTAAAACATATGCGTGTCCACGAGGAGCACAACTCCAGCTTAATAGTCAGCTAGCTAACCTTTTGTAAGCAGAAAATTCATGTACATATATTAGGTGCGATGTTCAGCTTGTTGGAACAACGATGACCAGATTCAAAAATGAGTAAAAGTAGTGCGACGACCAATTCCGGCTGTTGATTTTTTTTTTACAATACAATATAGAGTTAGGTACAAAAGTGTAAGTTCGTCTCTTTTTTTTTTCTATATATTAGCTTCTGTAAGTTATGGATTGAAAACCCGTAGTGTCCTCATCAGTGCCGTGAGTACGGCAGCCAAAGTGGTGGCTTGCTGCATGAGTAGATTTATGTTAGAATCGACCGTATCTTGGCCCACAGCTGCCGAAGCAGCCTGCAAAGTCTGCAGAAAAGTGAACGCCACGTCTTTGACCTTTAACACCAGATTCTGCATCTGAAGCGGGGATGAAGAGTGCATGGCAAGACGTTCTGTGGTCACAAACATCTGGTCCATGAGTCCCAAGCACTGCACCAGGCACTCGACGAGCTTCTCCTCCGATTCCGTAGCACCCTTTACAAACAGTTTGGAGGCCGTGACAAACTGTTTAGAGGCCGTTACCAAGGCATCCTTGACCGCCATCACCCTGTCACGACTTCCCGGGTCGTTGGAAGGCACCTGACCTTTACCTTTGGCGCAGTGACTTAGCACTTGGTCCAGTCGCACCAGCATGTTACCGATGGCCTCTTCGGCACCGTAGAAAGAATCTCTCCTGTCCTGGCGGCAGATGCGGTTGGGATTCACCTCCTGCCTAAAAGACTTACAAAGATGCAATTCCTGATACTCGATCAGGTGACGCGAGTTATTATTCGGGCTGCTATTCCCCGATTTACATTGCGTGTTCGGCTTAGGACTAGAAGCCTGCAAAGGCAAACAAAACGTGGGGTCGTCTCCGCACCCTGTTTCCGTCTTGTTTTCTAGGTTAAACTTACTTCGAGGGAGTTTAGATGGAGAGTACGCCTGCTTTTGGGGAGTTGCAATCAGAGAGCCGCTCCGGTTGTTGGCCGTGGCACTTGGAGGTTTGTTGGAGTTGGAGTACTCCTGACTGATGCCTTTGGAGAGGGATGGTTTGGCTCCAATGGGAAGGGCCGGCTTAGCACTCCTCGGTTTCGGCTGTATCTCGTTTCCCAGGATTGGTTTTGACTGTTGTGCTTCTTTACTAGCTCCAGAATTTTCTGCTGTACGGCGTTTTGCCGTGTTGAATTTCTCACTGAGGTTGCTGTCTTCCGGAAATGACTGCGTTGTGCCCTTCGTTTTGGCCTCCTAAAGGATGTCAGAGAAATTGACAATTAGAAAATATTTCATATAGAAATTGAGAATGCGGCAAGCAATACGCAAAAACCTGTAAATAGCACAAACCATTGGGACCAAACTAAAAGTTGTGCTATTTGCAGGTTCTGCTAAAGTGACGGCCATATAAACCAAAAACTGTAAATGTTGTACCACTATATAAGAATTCCCTTGGAAGTAGCAATAACTCATAAGCAACACTGTGTATATGGTCACCACTTTAGCAGAACCTGCAAGTAGCCCTATAGGCCTAGCCTTCGAAGTACACAACTTTTGGTTTGGTCCCAATGGTTTGTGCTATTTACTGATTTTGGTGTACAAAGTGCCAACTATGAGTTATCGCTACTTCCAGGGTAATTGCTATAAACATGTGCGCTATTTACAGGCTTTGATGATTCATTATATGTTGAAAATTGAGACACTTGATAACTGTTCAAGTGCATGGTCCTTGTAATTATAATTGTAATTCTTCTAGAATCAGGGTTTCATTTCATTGGTCCATTATAAAAAGTTGCACAAATGGGGTGCTGGACTAGAACGATTTCACTATTAATTGCAACTTAAGTTTGTTATCATTTGTCGAATTTCGGTGCCTTATACCCTAAATTAAGTTCTTGTGATAAGGTATTAAATTCTTAGCACAACTACCTAAAGTTAAGGAAAATACCAGTATTTTAACTTTTTAAATACACCAGCCTGCATTTCTTGAAATATAATGTTTAAAACTGGATTTTCCTTATAGTTACTTTAGTATTCAAACATTAGATTAATTACAAAACCATGCAAAAATGACAAATTGGTCAAGCGACGAAAATAACATAAAACAGTTGACAAACAATAACAAATAACAGGAAGCAAATTAAATATGGGTAAATTCTTGAATAATTTAATAACCTGCAATCAGAAATGTCTTGAGTGATTTGATATGAGGAAACAATAAAACGTCGTCTTCATGTTAAGGGGGAACTGAACTGCATGTTTTCTTATGGGGAAATTTTAAAACATACTTTTAAAAAAACTACTTGTTATAATACAAAAATAAAAATTGATAAAAATGCAGT
>JAQGCC010002338.1:0-18871 GCA_034698905.1 Xestoiulus laeticollis | reverse complement strand
CTTTACTGCGCGTGTGCAGACCTGTGCCTGGTAAAGCGCTTTTACAGACGTCTGTTTTTCCAGACCCCTCCCCCCCTACGTCCCGAAATGTCTGATTTGTCAGACCCCTCCTCCCCCCCTTAATCGCAGACGTCTTTTATGGATGGTCCCAAACACCCGAGTATTCCTATGCAACTATCTTGGAACATCTTCAGATCTTCAGAACAAGGTAATTACGAAATGAAAACGCATAAGCTAAAGCTAACGAATTGATTGCGTATCCAAATTACGAGTCGGTGACAAATGCGCTATACAATTGCCAAATTGCAAATAAAATATTTGCATTGGAGCGCATCCCTCGCATTCCTGTGCGTCGTGCGGAAGGCTGCATGCGTCGCCAAAGACCGAGCTAGGCTTCCCATTTGCATGAAAACGAGACTGTGCTCAGAAATGGCATTCTTCGCCGTAATCGAGAAAATAAATTACATATAGTTGGCTGTGGGAGTTCTGCGGCTGATTTGCCTGCCTTCATAATGCGGACCCCGCGGATGATAACCGCGCAAAACGCAATAACGGATTTTTGGAGAATACAGAACATGCTGGAACGATTTGCGGCCCACGCAGTGCCCTCAAACCTTCCATTCGGAAAAAAAAAAAAAAAAAAAAAACTGAAATTAATTTCCTGTTTGTGCAAATTTGGCAAAGTCGTTAAGCTAGAGCGCATAGGCAATCAAAGCCCCTCAACAAGCAGCGCCATCTAGCGCTACTCGAACGAAATAGTAAGCGCAATTAAGGTACCAAATGATTAGAATTGGTTTAGAACTGTTCAAAAATTTAAATTCGCTATGCATAAATGATTGGCATGTACATGCAGGTTTTGCATTGCCTTTTATTAATTTAAAAAATACTTTGGAATGAATTATTTAAAAATTTACTATTTAGTCTTTTGGTTTTTTTTTTCCTTGGCCAATTCTAAAATGAATATTTTTTTTTATAAAGTTACACATTAGGGTTCTCACAGAAATGAAATTTCCTGAATTACACTTTTTTGCTCAATGTTATTTCTGGAAAAACTATTTCGATTTTTATTTATGTAAAATGATGTTATAGACAATTAAAAGTTTCTCATTTCTATATTTTGTTGCCATCTGTTGACTTTTATAATAACTAATAACTGGCTAAGGGGAAAATAATATTATCTGGGTAAAATTTCCCTTACTCTTACAAGAAAAAAAATTCCTGGCTTTCACAAAATAAAACAATTATATACATGTACTGACTATTCCTAGTTTTGTAAGTCGGTGGGAACCTTGCCAATGCATACCTTAACACATTTTACAATTTTTGAAAGATTATCTTGCTATCATCACAATTGGGAGGAGTTACCCAATTTATTTAAATACCACATACTACTGTAGTATGTTAAATATTACAAAGGGTACATAAAACAAGACTACAGCATATACATGTATACCGTAAACATCAATTATCATATGCCTCTGTATGCACAATATACTGCAGCTGGAGAATTTTTTTCTATTGTCTTTTGGGGTTTATATTTGAGAAAAAAAAAACCCGGAATCAACCAAAATTCCTGAGACACACCCAAGGGTCAACCAAAATGAAACCAACCAAGGGAAAAAAATTCTCCGGGTATATATATATTTCATATCATACGGGGGTCAGTCAGTATATATCTGAAAATAAAAACCTCAGCAGGAATTTACACCTCAGTCCCGAGCGAAGTTTGGGAATTCCCTTTAAAATGGAATTCTTTGTTTTTTTTCGGAACATCATTATCGAGCATTGCCAATTCTTGGGAAATGACTGAAAGAAAAGATTAAATAGCTGCAGATTGATTAACCGGTACGCAGGCACTTCATAGTTGCGAGGCTTCTCAGGGTTTCAGCATAATTAAACGCATTTCAGAAGGCGCAAAATAGTGATTCAGCAGACGCAATAAACCCATTAAAAAAAGGTAGGTTGGTGAACGAAATGAGGTGCACGAAGCACCATCTTTCTAGGTACTGATGAGGAATGATTACAGATGATTGCGTCTTCTATAAAGCTTGCCTCCCAGACGAATCCTCGAAGCCATCCGAACTTATTTATGCAATCGTATATAATCAGCTGAAGTGATTTTGTGGAAAGCAATACGAAACGAAATAACACTGCTCTTTACTGAAATCTCAATGCCACCATTTCAGTTAGACGCGTGCAAGGGTCCACTTGTTTCTATGCGGCATTCTGTAATGGCACGCAAAATGGGGGATTTCCCCTATCTCGGCATTAGTGGGCTTATTTTAAACAACCGATCTAGTCCCAGAGACGTGCTGGGATCAAAAACAACTTCTCTGGTAGCTTCTCTTTTGCCAACGTGGCCATTATAGCAGTGCAGACAAACAATGCAAGTACACAGTAAGTCAACTGATTAGCTATTAGGAATCTAATAAAGGTGCAATTTGACTATAGTGGATATCAAAACACGCTGATGAAATTAGGGCATTTATCCTATTCGGACATCACGCACTTATGAATGGTGAGGACGCATTTAGATGCCATGTGATAGCACCATATGCAGAAATATCGAAAGTAATACAAATTCCCTACATGTCACTGTAAATAATCTTGACGTCTGAAACTGGGTGTATGGACTCTAACAAGTTATGTAATATTTTCCAATGCAAATCCTCTTAGAGAGATAAATGTTACCAGTTTGGGTATATACTGTACAGTGTATATACATGTATACTTGATGAAACAAGTCACGTCAAGTTTCCAACACTGAAACAATGTTGTTAAAGTTTAAAAGTCACCCACTGTGCAAAACAAGATCTCCAGTCTTTGGAAAATGCAGGACGACTTTTTAAACATCTTTGTGTGGAATCGTGAATTTGCCTTCAGAAACAATAGGCTTTCCCGCGAAATTAGATGTGCGCATGCGCTGTTCATGCGCACATCTAATTACGCGTGGCGAGCATTGCCGGCTTGTGCTTAACAGCGTTTGCGTTAAGGAGCCTATAGTATTTGACAACATAAGCTTCTTGGATTCCTATACTTATATCATCTAATCAACTTTCTTCGGGGTATATTCAGAAACAATGTGTTTGATAACATAAGATTCTTTCCCCTGGAAGGTTCCCTGAAATGTCATCGTAGAGATTTTGTGATTCTTGCAGCAAGATTCCAAACGTCTCAAATGTGCATGTCCTGCAGCTAAATAGATAATGCTCATCTAGGATGGGCAGCAAGATCCACAAAGAAAGCAAACCAATCTTTTGCCAGCCATTTCAAGATCCTCGTTTACAACAGTACTATGCCATCTTCATCACCCAAGAATTTTATTCAAGAAAATCTCGATTTCAAGGGTGCACGCTTAAATCCGTCCATTTCGAGTGTGGGAGGCTGCAATAAAGCCGTTTGGGGCCGATGGCGTATAATAAACGATTATCCTCCCTGCACCCTTCACACTGTCACGTGGAAGGGCCACTGAAGAGGCGGTCCATCAAATCCCCAACTTTCCTAATGTGCATCATCATCATCATCATCTTCCCCATGCCGTTTTCCGAGGATGTTTTTTTTTCTTCCTGAACTAACCATAACCGTAAAACCGCCGACTTGCAGGATGTTCTGGGATATCAGAACAGGAAGGGTGTAGTGCTTATGGGTGGGGGTTTAGGGCCTCCCAGTCACCCTAGCTAGCCATCGAACGGGAAGGGGGTGCGGATTTCAGTTGCAAGAACAAGGTGGGGGAGGAATCAAGTTGCTTTTCATGCTCACGGTCACTTAAATGCCATGATGATCCCCTTGATGGTTCTTGTAGGCCTCCGCTTTGAGACTTGCCAAGACGCTCAGGAAAAGACCCTCCACCTTGGACTAATGGCCTGTTTTATTGGGATATTCCCCTCTGGAAAACCTTCCAAGATACGCGACCATCATACCCGAGCAGGAATCAAACCAAGAACACCAACAATCCAGGGCCGCAACATGCACATGTTTTGTAATAAACATGTTTGGATAACTGAAAAAAATCAAAAGATGCCATCTTGGTCTCCAAGAAGTGTTTCAGAAATCATCACCAGAAGATTCCTGGTTGGAATGCACGTATTGCAAATCTTGAAATGCAAAAGTAATCTAACTATTGAAATCATCATATGTAAAATTTGTAAACTATTGGGGTCGCCTAACCGCAAGGTGGTCATCAGAGGGTTAAGTGAGGTAAGACAGCCAGAAACCATGACAAGCCAAATTCAGAAGCCGTTTAGCCGTCACTAAGTCAAGGTCAAGCAGAACACAAGTACAGTAGTCGACATAATATGGATCTTTAGCCTGCACACCGATTGACGTTTCCTTTATACGATAACGTGTGAAACTAGAGGGATTGAGTACGCCTCCCTTAATGCTCCCTTAATGCTAACAACATTGACAGCACTGTATATGTTTTTCCAATGCGTTCTCGTTAAGGTAAATCAGTTGACGGGGCATTAAGGGAGGCTTGCGCAATCCCTCTAAACCCTCTATTGTATCACGTTAAGCTAATGAAATTAAAGGGATTGGGCAAGTTTCCTTTAATCTTACTGAGAACGATAAACACTATTACGCATGCGCATCAATAAGTTATGCGCCGTAAAAGTTCGTTATGCTCCTCAAAAACGTTGTGGTATTACGTTAAACTAATGAAATTGTCGTCTGCCCTCAACCACAAACCCATTAACGTCCGTCCCCACGCATGCGCATTGGCAAAAAAACCCAGTGCTAACAATGTCGTCAGGATTATAGGAAACTAATTGGGCAATCCCTTTATTGGCGAATGGCGATACGTTTTTTGGCAGCCCCGTAATCGTAAAGGTAATCATCAAGGGAAACGCCAATCGCCGTGCAGGCTGAAGATCCCCAATAGTGCAATGACGTAACGGTGGCGCTGCTTAACGCCGGGCGAGGTCGACCAAATGACCATCAATCTCTATGAGGGCAGGTGCTCGTTTTCCCACCCTCGCATATCACTCGTCCCACCCAAGGGTCAGCCGAAGGCAGGGGCAAGGGGGCGGAGCCACGGCCTCAAGATGGCGGCCGCCGCAACCTCCCCGAAACAAACACCTGAAAAACACGGGTTCATGAACCCCTTTCACGAATTCCTCGTCAAGGAGGCGTGCAAAGTGGCCTTTGGCAAGCCCCAAGATCATCCATCAGGACCGTCGCCAGAGGGCGCTTTGGAAGGCAACGCAATTAAAATCCAGCCGTGTTCGCGCTGAATTGAAACTGGCAGAGGTTAAGGAGAAGAGGTCAAGCCCGGGCGGGTGAACTTAATTAGGGGGTTCGGCTAATCAATTGCCAACGAGGTTTCACGACGGAAAGACGAGTTTCGACAACAAAACAGCCTCGTTGACCCCGGCCACTTGACCCCGTCAATCTCGCGCGTGCGATTCCGTCTTGCTCTCGCGGGATCTCGACCTCATTCGAGATTATCTGCTCCCAGCATCCTCGACTGAAGAGACCTGGTATTTTGTCAGGTTTTATCTTGATATACCTGCACACAAATAGTTACGAAAGATTGCTTTTTCTTACTAAATCTGAATTAAAACAACTAAATAAAATAAATGTGGATAGCGAATATTCGTGCCATAATCAGTTAAAACGTGGGAATTCCCCATACAGAGATACAGAACCCTGGTTGAGTATACTATAACTTTTGGGCTAGCTATATATACATGTATAATTAACTGTTTATATACGTGAAAACAAATGCAATAGTAATTTTTATGTGGAATTTCCGTAACGTTTACATAATAACTCGCTTTCAACTTTTTCTGACAGCTCTAAGTTTTCCAGGTACAGGTATATACATGTATATGTTGAAACCCTGCAGCAAAAAATATATAATTTCATAAAATGTATTGAATTTGAGAAGTTCTTATATAGATCTACTAAATTGGCTGTAAGCAATATGAGAGAAAGGATTATCAATGACAAATAAAATAAGGTTGTTTTAATAATGGTAATGTACTTTATTTTATATGCCCCGAAATATGAAAAAAAAAAAGATATTTGAAACTATAAATAAATAATTTAATAATTCCTTCACATCTCTCTATAAGTCAACATTATAGTTTATCCGAAAATGATACTGCCCATGATCTTGAACATCCCTTTCAAGGTATTCCTTGCTCCCTTCTCCTTATAATACGTGAAAAACCCTTGGAGATGCTGGGGCCACATTTTCATATCATACAAACATAAATTCGCACGTACTCCCGTCTCCTAATTGGTTGGTTGTTTGGTGTCCGTAATGTTTACCAGACCCTCTACAATTATACACTTTACAGACATATTTCCATGAAATGGACTTACATATATATAAACAAAAAATTTAAACACATAATAGAATATTTATTCTAGGTCCTCGTATACATTCCATTTGTTCCTAACAGTTTCCAAAATTAAATTGAAAAAATAATTTAGAAAAAAAGGCTTATTATGATATGCAACCCTCTCAACTAACAAACTCGAGTTGTTTCCGTTTCAAACTGTATGTATTATTAATTAAACTAAAATTACTTTATAATATGCATGCATATTCAAGTGTTGTATATATTTTTTTATTTTCATGTGTAAACTAATTCTATATTATGTAAATTGCACTGCATTTTTTGTACACATTAGCGAGATTAAGCTGCCTTAATTGCGTTCAACGTAAACTCAGGACATGCAAGTTACCTGACAGCACTGTCATTTTCAATGTATTTTCCTACGTTTACGTTCACATGAACGCAAAGCAGACGAGGATCACAAGGTTAGCGTATACACGTGTACGTCAACGCAAACTAGTTGACAGCCAAGCCTATGTGCAATTCGAAACTTCGTTTACCTTCGCGTTGAACGCAAGCCAGCTTAATCTCTCTATTATTCTAGAACGTATGTAAAACCCCACGCACGCTATTTGCAAAACAATTCTGAGGTCCTTGATATAACCGTGACATTCTATGCCATTTCGATGCCATTTTCCTGACCCACAACATCGATGATCCCCGTCCCCATCCATCCATCAGCGGCCATTTCTTTTTTGTATACGGATCTCAGACCCGACAAGTCGTTCGTCCGTTGTCCGGCAAGTTATTAAATTGGTATCGATTGCCGGACGCAGCATCACATGCTGCGGGGGTGGGAGGCGTAATGGACAAGACGCCATAAAAACTGTCACAAACGAAAAGAAAGCGAAATCGCGTAGAGGGCGAGGGGGAAATCCCGTGGGGTGGGGAGCGGGCAGAAAATGACCAGTCGCGAGCGATAAGCGTGGACACGCAAACGAGATGACGACCGAGGGGACTAGAAAACTTGACCATCCAGACTTCAGTGCGATATGAGGAAAAAAGGCAAACTACAATCCCGAGAAAACCGCCATCTTGCCGCAGCGGATTGGCCGTCAGATCGCATTTGCGATTCCTGCTTGCAGAAGGACATAAACCTGGATGTATTGCAATAGTCAAACAATGACCACAATACTTTAATACCGAAGCAGACAAGAATGGTTGAAATGTTTCGATTTTATACCTCACGGCCATATTGGAAATTTTTAAGGTCTCGCGTTAAATTTTATGAAATAATAGGTATAGGCTACACATTTTAGAATTCTATATCATGTCTGTATACATATTTTGTCTGCATTCGGACAAATTTCTGGTTACGTTGGCGCAGAGATTTCATAGAAATAAAACAGTTATATAGATAGGGCTATATAGATGTTGGCATATTCTAACAAAATTGCCAACTTTCCTGACTTTTCCAGTTTTTAAAAGCATTTTCCCTGACCATTCTAAAGACTGCAAATTCACAAATCTGGCAATATGCTAAACAGATTCATAGTTGTCTTGTTACTCAAATTTGTTTTAGATCTCAATGTTCAATGCTCAAAATGCAAATCACCAGTATACATGAACTATACTTGTAGTCAGCTATATAATGTTGTTTCTGAATTAAAACCAAAAACTAATTCAAATGAGTTTGTGTAATGGGCGGCTATTACGAATATTCATGCCATGATATATCTGACATGTACGAGTAGATAAAATTTTTTTATTTTTTTAAAAACTTAAGAAAAACATGTGTATTTCAAGGTAGAGAAATTTATAGCCAGGCTAGAGTGTGCTGGCCGTGTTTTTGATATTTTGTGGCACCATGCATTCTACGTGTATCTTAAGTACGTGTTATCTTTTCATTAGCTGTTGCGATAATAACTGGCTTTATTCAAAATACATTGAAACAAATGTAATATTTGGGTTGAATTTCCTTGATTTTAATTGCAAAATTATCGCATTTTTCAATATTCCAAAATTTCCGAGGATTGTGGTCGGTACACACGATAGATGGCACTACTCGGAAAGGGGCTTGGGGAAACTGAAGGCAGTGGAATAGTTTACCATGCATTTCTTTGCTGCATATACTATACTACTATACAGCAGCAAGATATGGTGAATAGGGTATACACAATATACTAGAGTAGACGTTCATCCGCCAACGAGATTAGCATGCCAGCTGACCAACAGAAAACTCAATGATCTCCATATCGATTTTCCATATCCTGGCATTAAAAATGCACGACTTCGCACATGAATCTTTAAACAGCTTTAAGTGGCCTATTTTCGCTAAACATGGCCGTTCGACGCTTCGCAGCCTAATTTGTTCCATGTAGTTTATCCCCCCACCCCCTCCCCACGTGGCATCTCTCTTCACGCTTTTCAGTTTGCAATGGTCGCCCTGGTCACGTGCCAACGACCGCAAGAATAATCCGATTAAACGCGTTCCAAACGAGTCCAAACAGGTTAGCAGTGATCTGAAACCTACAGTTCCAAAATAAGATCAAATTTTTCACAACCATTTTCATTTGAAATGTTAATATGATATTTCAAAACCTGATAGCATGTACTTCACTGCAGGGCACTACTGTTCTGCAGCGTAGCTACCATTTTGGGTATAATGTTCCATTGACCATATAATGATAACTGGAAACTTTGCAATTAATATTATGTACATTGTTGTAAAATATACATTGTATTTTAGTTAGGAAAACATGTTAAAAACGTTTTTTTCTTTGCATAAACTGATGTTAAATGGATAATTCCCAATCTATACAGGCGCAGGGCTGGCTTAGCATGCAATCTCATTACACATAATGATACATATACTTGATGCACATAGGCCCTACAAGCCGTATATGTTCATTTACTTGATTTTTTTTTCTAAAGAAATGACTTCTCTAACTAATCCAGGTTTATCATGCAATTCCTGGCTTCCATGTCTATATCCAATTCATCATGGCATTAAATTCTGGTTTACAGGTCTGAGAACCTTTATTACTGACAAAGCACCAAATGTGACCCATATAATCCTGCTTAAAATAAAAAAGTATAATATGTTCTTTCCTATTTAACCACATCAAACTATCAATGACAACAAACCTTTAAATTGCAAACTTTGCATATACGTATACATGATTAAAGCTCCAACTACAATATTTTTGTATATAGACCACGTATTCAGTGCAAAAAAATATTTTCATTATGCCTCCCCAAGAATACATGTATATGACGATACACATATATACGTTACATATTTTGCATATCAACCCATGCATCCCTAACGCATTCCAATAAAGCCCCCCAAAATTTGCTTCTTGAGACCATTAATCCATGTTCGATCCATTCGCATATTTATCAAAAAATAAATCCGCAAGATTTGAGGGAGTTGGGGGTCCCATTCCGCTTAATAACACGCAGGGCAAACTAATTTTATGAGCTGGCAAATATTATCCCCACTCCCTCCTGCCGCCATTTACCCCTACAAAAATGCTGCCACCATCAATAATTAAAAATCCTCCAGAGGGGGGTTACCTAAGCCCTCCATAAAACAATTTCAGGCCCGTCCCATCGCCAGAGGCCCCATCGGATGACGTAACACCCCCCCCCCATTGCCCCGTGACTCATCCCCCACACCAAATCCGCATTTTTTCGTAGGGGAGGGGTAAAAATCTCGGCCCATGACAACAGCTGTTTGCAATTCCTCAACACAAAGGATTTTTCGAGAAGATAAAAACAGTTTTGGATGGGTTCATAATATTCGTATCGATCTCGCCATTTTGAGGGGGTGGCGTTCGTAGGACCCCTCCGAGATCGGGCACCTCTGGGTAGTGGGCTGTCCCTGACCGTGGAAGGGTCGTCCTAGCCCTGGCAATGCATTAGGACCACCATGCCTTTACTGAGGGGTTGAGGATGAATTTTAAGGGAGTGTCTATAGGAAACGCCTTAAGGAAGACCGAAAAGGTAAGTTGTACATGTAATGTATGTAGTGTGGTGAGCATATGGGGCTAGACCAGAGTTGCTCCACCTCTTTAAGGCACAAGCACATGTACTTGACTACCATTTTTAGGACACTAGGTTCTCAAGACGTTTTCAAGACTACGGCACTTGCTTGAGACAGAGTGGCCATTAAGATGACGAGTATGTGGTGTTATGGCGACATGGTGGCGTATTAGCATGTTTCACTTAACGACTCACGAAAACATGCAAATGAATGGGATCCAATTAATTTGGTTCTTAAACTTGTGTGTCCAAGATGGTGAGCGTGTGGTGGGTGATATGGCGACTTTGCGGCCATCCTATAAATGTCCATGTACTCACATCGCGCAACACGCAATACACTGCAAAGTTGTCATAACACCACTTGTCTAAAGTTTGGCCTATACACAGTATAGTACACATATTGTTTTGATTGACAAATCTTGCATAAGCATGCAATACTGACGAAAAAGCATGGGTGGCTGGCAAGTTATACGTTTTGCGTCAACTGAATGAGTTTTGACAAACTCGAAAACGACAGATTGGTTGGAGCTGTGTGTAGGCCCTGCAAGCAAGACGGTCAAACTTCACTCCCCATCATATTATGTCACCAAGTTCTTCGAGACAAAAGTCTGACCGAAAGTTTGAGTAGCGCAGACGCCCGATTTGTGTCATTTTATTTGCTCAGTCTTTCCAGATCATGCAAGAATGAAGATAAAAACATTGCGCGTGGACCATGCTTTAGTCGCCGGTTTCCAAACTTCCAATTTGTAAAACAATACAATATATTCCTATAGGTTTATTTCAACCTGGCAGACCGAACAAAAACCTCGGGGTGCCCATGAGTGGAGGTGACCAGTTTACTGCGCAAAACACGCAAATGCAAACTACATGTATAAGGAGAGGGGGGGATTAAAGGGATTTAATCGTCGAACACCAACAATAGGAGGAGGGGAACATCGTAGTTCCGCAACGTGGGGTGGGGATCCCGATATAGGAGCGCACGGGACAGTTCCCATCTTCTTCCCCTTTGACCCCTCCCCCGTTCGTCAATCTGGATTGATAAACCAGAAAAATGCCTCTGAACTCCCCCGCCATCCCATCAATGGTGGGGGGTGAGGCAATGTTTTCCGGGAGTTTCCATGCACGCGCCATTTACCCTGGGACGAGAATGTTATTCTTCCCTATATCCCCCCCCCCATTCAGGATTAGCCCCCATCACCACCCCCGAATCCCCATCCCCTTCCAGCCTCAATCCCTGTCGTTTTATTTGGCTATTAGCTCAATTCCGCTCGTTACCAATTGCGACATTCAAAGCCTCGGGGGGAATAATGGGAGGGGTTGATAAAATAATTTTCAGGGGGCTTTTTGTCCCCCCGCCCTTTGCATTTTTCACTGACCGGTCATCAACGCAGGGAAAGAACTTTGCTTCACGAAATGGAAAGCTATGCTCTTGGAAATTATGCAAAATTTCGATGAAAACTTGGCCATGTATGGGCACTATAAATGCATAATCAGTAGCCTACAAATAAAATTGTCAACTTCCCTGACTTTTCCAGTTTGTAAAAGTCAAGAATTTTCGATTAAAAATGCCAGAAAGATGATGGAAATTTTTTTTTGAACATGTCATATACATGTAGAATATGTGTAAAATGTTTAAATTCTCTAGAACATTTCTCGAACATAATGCCTGGGTCGCTTTAAAATTATCCTAAAATAACAGGATTGAAATAAATCTTATAAGGTCGATCTATATTATTTACATACCTTAATTGTAAGACTGAAATATATTTTCAGATCACACATGTCTGGGACATCTGGAGCATGCACAAAAACACAGAACTTGTCTGAAACATGTAAAGAACGCTAACATATCTGAAGCATGTGCAGAGCATGTTGACAGAACGCATAGAACATGTCTGAAACAAGTGCAGAACATGTTCACAAAACGCATAGAACATGTCTGAAACAAGTGCAGAACATGTTCACAGAACGCATAGAACATGTCTGAAACAAGTGCAGAACATGTACAGAACGCACAGAACCAAATACTGATAAATTAAAAAAAAATGATTCATATACATGTAGGCCTACATGTATACATCTCCAGGTGCAATATTTTTAACATTTCAACGAAAACTGTATTTTATCTTATAGATGGCTAGCCCATATAGGACCCTCGCGTTTATGGCCTATAATTACGTCAAATCCAATCGGTATTATAGTTTTATATATTCTTTTCTGCACCAATAAAATCCTCGCCAAATTATTTATATTCATTGAGTAAAAGGAATGGATCGATAACGTCTGATAACTGCAGGTTGTCTGGATTCCACAACGTCGCCCGAGGCAACTAATAAAAAAAATTGTCATTTTTGGACACCTCCGTGTTCACATTGCTCCACTCGCGTTTCCTTTGCATATTTAAGCTTAGCGACGCTCGAGGCATATTAATTTCACGCTAACACGAAACATGAATAATTATAGGTTCTACGCTTCAGGATAAATGCTCATTTGACCGTCTCCTCTTCAGCGAATTACCCGACACACCTATAGCAATAACGTCCGGTGAAATTTGCATCTTTAGTCGACATGCATCTGCGACGTGCGACAGAACCATATTTTATATGATATACAGTAACCTTTTCTTGGTTTTCATCCAATATATACATGTACTTGCAAATCTGCGAACATACTTCATTTCTGCATATACATGTAGTTGACAAAAAAGTGCATATAAAAAAACTCCCACTATATCATAAATGGTTAGGTAAGATTAGGTTATAGGTTTATGTTATACATGTACAATATGTTAGGTTTTGACTTTTTATACATGTATAAAAGCGATTTTACATTGGCTTATGTAGTCTATATATATTAGAGATAAGGTTAGCTCTGGTATGGTTAGGTTAGGTCATACTATATTAAGTTACATGCAGGATCAGTTAGGTCGTGTTTTATTAAGTTACATGACAGGTTAGGTCATGTTATACTGAGTTACGTTACATGTACACGTTTTGCAGGTTGCCCACCACTATGGCGAGCATGTGGTGATATGGTGACTTTTTGGCAGTATACGGCTCACTGCATGTGACAATCCTATTGTGCATATCCTCGCGTCGTGCAACATACATGTACACTGTATATATCCCATACGTTGCAAAGGCGCCACATGCTCGCCATCTTAGTGGACACCCTCCCTGACACAGGTTGCAAAATTTCGTTTAGAATAGGTTACACAATTCTAATTTTCGTTATAACATGCTACAAGTTATGCTATCATACATGTAGATTTTCGTTATGATAGGCTAGGTTACCTTAGGTTAAAAACATGCTAAAGCCTGAATAATATCATGGATAAGAGGATGGAGAACAGCATAAAAACATACCTATATGATTATTAGTCGACGCGGCACGCACATACATGTATAGTGGATGCATAGCAATCACAGGTATGTTTCCATGCTATTCTCCATCCTCATATCATCACAGGCTTCATCATGCTTTTACCCTTAGGATTACATGCCAGGTTATCTATCCTCTGCCAGCAACCGAATGGACAATGTCCGCATTACAATACAGCGCATGCGCATGTGTATCTCCTAGAAAAATTGCAACTTTTTAACACGATAAGGGGGCGCTGCACGTAAACATGGACCTCCATTTCCCACTGAGTTTAGTCGAGTGAAAGTGGGGCATAAACAGTTTGGCATGATCTCCGTCTAAAGCCCGGGTTTCTGCCCCTTGGCTTTCGCTACTGAAAACACTAATCTGCTGTGGGGAGGGCTAACGAGCCACTAACATTCCAACGTAAAATAACGCTATAATTTATGCGAAGGCACTCCATAAAAGTCATCACTGAGCGCGTTGGGCCAAGACGCCCGTTTATTTATTTATCGAAGGTAAATTTGCAATTGCTGATGTCAGGTTTAAAGAGGGGGTCAGCATAACCAAAACAAGAACAAAAAAAAGGCAACAGATCCATCCTCTCACACCTTCGATTCGGGTTGATCTCAACTTGGCTTCGGGCTCTTTGAGACCTTGAAGAGTCTAGCAAGGTGCTAGTTTTGTAAAGGCGTTATTGCAGCTTGTTTGCGCCCCAGGGCCTCCGCCAGACACATGTATAGTTCTGTAAGTTTTGAATATAATGTAGTCTTCGATGAAAGGATGCATCACACTTGAGTTGTACTTTGGAAAGCCTTTCTCGTTAACTTCTTGAATTAGATACAAGCAAATCTCTGACTCACTCTGCTGTTCAACCTGCAGTAATTTTAAAGCCAATTGCAATATTAAATTTTAATTCGATTAAGCAGGGTGCTTGACTGTAGCGCAACACTGTGTTGCAGCGAAGCTACTCTTTTATTTGTTTACATCAGTTCTTAAAAAAACATTAGGCTCCTTCACGCGAGCCGCTGTTTAGCACCAGCCGGCAACGCTTTTCAACGTAAGTAGATGTGCGCATGCGTTGTTCATGCGCGCATCTAATTACGCGGGAAAAGCGTTGCCGGCTTGGGCTTAACAGCGTTTGCGTGAAGTAGCCTATATTGTAACAACTTTAAATAATTGCCAATGAAGACGAAACCACGCAATTACATACAAGCAGACCATTATTGCACATGCGCAGTAAGAAAGAAAAAGTGCTGCTGATTATGATACGCTCAACAATAGAAAGCTGAATCTGACTATTATATAAATAAATCAACACTTAATTTTGCATTATTAGCAAAGAACTAATCCACCCATCGTTTAGTAAACAAACTAAAACTGAAAAGAAAAAGCATTGGGCATTCCCCCGCATCACCCAGCATGTAAACCTAAGTTTAAGTTCTAACATGTAGTTTGTATGGCTAAATCTTATAAAAGTTTTTAGTTGTAATTGCAGTTTGTTTTACTATGAAGAACTCGTGAAAATACAGTATCATGATTCCTATCAGCAATAACAGAATTTTCATAACCAAAAGATTTTAAGAAAATGTATATAGGAGGGTGGCACTGACGTAAAAGGGATGTATAAAGGGTCACTCAACATACTGTCAAGCAAGGTCTCGCTTTTCCTTGACCTATTCAAAGAATAAACTAAAAAAAAAAAAAATAATGCAAACATAAACCTCACCATCCAAAACCTGTATCTAAAGTAGTTTTAGAGATGCCTCTTATAAAGGGATTTTTTTTTTATGTTTGCGACGTTCGTATGCCTGATGGGAAATGAATTTTCAGTAATAAAAAAGCCCAGACGATTTACAAACATTTGAAGTAATAAAATATGCCCGATCAAACAAAACGATTTGCATAATTGTAGGTTGCCATTCGATTTTTTTTTTTTCAAAAAGACGCCAGACGCCATCTTATAAGGATAAGCTCGTTTTATCGAAATTTAAGAGCAATATATAGCGAAGCTGCACGCATCCCTCTTTAACCTGTATAATTAAATCGGCAATTCAGTTTCAAATTCGCTTAAATTTCTGCCTGCTTAATTGAATTATTTTGGCACAGGCTTGGCTCGCATAAGAAATTAGAAAAATTACAGTTCAATGAGGGGTCCTGCATGGCGCCTGTTTGCTATTTCAAGAACAAACTGTAAACAAATCCCAATCGACAAAAACATGCATGCACTGTATAAATTGGTCGGTTTAATTTAATCAGCGATTAAAGCGTGTTTTAAGGCAGCTCCTCCAGCACTAGAATAATGCAGATGTTGAGAAACGTGGTTGAATTTAGAAAGACTGCATGTACAGTAAAACCTGGTACATACGTGACTACCTCTGTATAGTGACCACTTTTAATAAATGGGTTTTAGTGCATACATGTATGTTTTTCCTTCATACAAATTCTCTGTAAGGTGACCACCTGTATACAGTAACCACATATGGCCATTTTTGTGGTCACATTTAGCAGGTTTTACTGTATAATGACAGATTAGCTGCAGTAGTCACGAGATAGATTTTTCATCCAAGGATGAACCAAAATCGGTTTTAAGCTACATAATGGTGAAATCCATTCCATGGTCAAAATTTTCGAAACATACGTGAGCATAGATTTTCTGATCATCATTCCCAGACGACGCATTACATTTTATAGGCAATTAAATCACGTTTTATTTAATGCATAGGTTGAATTTTGAAAGGTGCATGTGGTAATGGATTTCATCCTATCCAAATTGGTTTAAAGTTCAATTGAAAAATTAATTCTTGGATCAAAATTTTCGAAACACACTTTAGTGCAGATTTATCTCTGACATAGGCCTATACTATACATTATTTGCCAGATTCCGAATTACCCGTGCAAAATTAGCTCAAACGAGATTACATGTACTTAATCAACAATTAACAAGGATTAATTTAACGCGGCAATATATTCTAAACTGGAAAATTAACTCTGAGCAGATTGTTAGTTCGATTAAACGTAAACACCACTTATCTCAACAGTTAATTGTAAACGAGTTGATTTACAGCGATTAAGCAACTTTTATTCCATGAAACGTTAAAACATGCATGTATATATTGTTTTTCTTAACACGCTTGCAGTCACGTGTTCCTGTTGCATGTTTAAACATCTCGCAAGGAATGTCATGAAATATGTTGATCACATTGCTCGGAACGTGTACGGAACAGATCACATGCCACAAATAACGGTACAACATGTTTATTTACATATAGCGGGAATTAATATATATATATATATATATATATATATATATATATATTCTAAATTCCCACAGACACCAAATCAGCAAAAACACGTGCAAATTTGTCGATAATTTGCAAAGCAATAATGCTTGATGTGCTCGTCAGCTTGTAAATACATATTAGAACATATATTCTGCGACAACTTCTGACAAAATTTCTAGGGCTTCACGTGGTGAAAAAAAATATGTAAAACATAATTAAAGCTAATTCATCATCATGTTTATATCCCTTAACGAATTATTATAATTGGGGGAAGTAATCCAATGGAAATTCTACGAGTTTTGAAATCATGGACCCCAAATTTCGGGAGAAACGCGTTTCAGAGGCTTTTAGCCCCAGGCCACACTATAGGCTGGAAACGCGCGTTTGGCTAGCCTCAAACAGGCAAATTATAAAATTTGCACATTAACATCTCGTGCAAAAATTCCTTTTTAATTAAAAGCTTTGTTTAAGGCTAGCCAAAAGCGCGTTTCCAGCCTAGTGTGGCCTGGGGTTTAATTTTCGTGTTTACAAGTCAAGTACAATGTACGCTTACGAAATCTGTAATAGAAACATTTGGTATGAAACGAGTATATGTAGGCCTACATTACATATCGAGATTTTCAATCTCAGTTTACATTTACACGTACATTTCATTTTTAAACAGTCATAATTAAGCTTTATATTCCCAGTTTAAGCCGCAGGCCACACTAGGCTGAAAACGCGCGTTTGGCTCGCCTCAAACAAGGCTTAATTTAAATAAAAAAAGAACTTTTGCTCGAGATATTAACGTGCACATTTTTATAATTCAAGAATTTAATTAAAATTCCATGCCCTAGCTGTTTGAGACTAGCCAAACGCGCGTTTCCAGCCTAGCGTGGCCTGGGGCTTAATGGGGTTTAAATGTCCAAAACGTGCAAGCTGGAACACGTTTTCGGCGCGACGAGAGAGGCTCTTACCTTGCACTCTTGGAGGCGCGGTGAACCTGCGACGAAAATCCGAAAACGCGACGTATCCGTCGCCCGACAATCCATGAAAAATAAAAAAAGCGCACAGAGGACTCGAGACGACAGGCACGACGAACGAACGTTCCAAAACTGGCTTGGGTCCACGCGATGGACGGCAAAAAAGATGCCGGGAGGATCCGTCGCCAAATCCGCGAATAGGCAGCGAAGGGCTAAGCGGAGAAAACGAGCACGACCCGACCGAGACCAATGCCGGCTACCGACTGCGGAGTCTCGGCGGCGAACGGACTCGGGTCTGGCGCCATCGCGCGGAGGCTATGGGAAAGTCACTATTCCCGCAAAAGAATATCTATATAATCAAACACCGAGGTTTACCATACATGGCGAGGTCTCACATGCATGTGAATCAATCCTATATATTGTTATTACATGTACATGCATATTGTAAGCCTTATGCCTGGTTCATTTCAGGGCGGATTTTGTCCGCCTAGCGGAGAGCGGACATTGAGCGAGGCTCAGAAGAAAACATCCGCCTCCTCTACACAATTCATATCTGGGCGCATAAAGAATTTATAGCACATGGGTTTGGTTCTTTTTTGATTATTTGCGTAATATTAAAGAGAGATGCATGTGAAATTTAAATATTATTCTTTATTATGACGTATGGTGGCGGACAGGCGGAAAAGTTAATTTTTTTTACTTTGTCCGCCGTGCGCCAGAGAGAGAGAGAGAGAGAGGTGCATTGCGCAGTCGCCAAAGATGCACTGCGCATGCGTGGAGCTGGCGCACAATCCGCGCGGACAAAATCCGCCCTGATATGAACCAGGCATTACTCGCAAGGTTCCTGTACACCAGCGATCGGGGAACCGGGGTAAATTACCCCAAATGGGGTAAAAATGAAATTTTTTTGGGTAATAGGGAAATTTTTCTAATA